>PYAF01004908.1:1033535-1068802 GCA_007407185.1 Glycine tomentella
ATTATTTATAAAAAAATATTAGCCTAAAATACATTTTTCATTCCCTTATTTTTTTCAAATTTGTGATTTTAGTTCTCCTACTTTTAATTGATATATTTTGTCCTTCAATTTTAAAAATATATAATTTTAGTCTTGTTTTTTTTTTTAATAAATTAAACTTATTAGTACTTAAATAATTTTTAAAAATATTTGTTATGTGTATAATAAACAAACCAATATTTTACAGAATACATATAAATGTTTAAAATTGGTTACAAAGACTAAAATTTACTTTTTTTTTAAGTGGAGAACAAAATATCGTAATTAAAAAATGAATAAAATTGTGAATTTTTTAAATATGAAAAATGAAATGTCTTAATTGAAAATGATAAGACTAAAAAGTACAAGTTTAGAAAAATAGGAGGAAGAAATTGCATTTTAGCCAAAATATTAATATTAACATATATAATAGAACAGAAAGTTGTCCAGAGTTGAAATTAGTCATGCTCTCGTCACAGTAATATTTTGCTGCATATAATATTGCAATCCCTAAAAAACACCCGTAACTAATTTTAATATGATAATAAATTTTAAAATAATTTTATTTTAGAATTCAAAATTCGAGAGTAAATTAAAATTACATTTTAAAACTAAAAATCTGGCTGTTGTTTTTAACAATTTTGAAATTCACATTTTACAACTAAAATCCACCCCAAACACGTCTTAGTGTAAAGTAAAACTTATTAAGCCTTCTAGATTTTTAAAAGGAGGCATAGATCATGACATTTCTATTTCATGCATATTTCTCTTCGATATTTACGAAACGAAATAACCATTTATTAATGTTGTTTGCAATCACCATTTTACTTCTTAAATAAAAAATACAGTCACCATTTTATTAAGGAAAACTGCTATTAAGGCCCGTTAACTAGGTTGCTGCTTCCTGCACCTCATTATTTTTGCTTCTTATTAACCCCATAGGAAATTAAAAACCAATATGAGCAAACAAAATTATCATTTTTTTTTGCCACTTTTACATACTGACGAGGAACCAAAATTTATATTATGGATTAATAAATCCATAATTGATGGTTAATGTTTTGATTTCATTCCAAACCAATTCAATAGCCCCTACACCTGCTATTGCCAAGATACTTATGAGTGCAATCGCATGCAAATTCCATTTCACCCTATTATTGCATGACGCGAGCTGAGTGAGGAGACAACGTAGTTGTTGACGGTGAGTTTGGAAGAATAGAGAGAGAGAGAGAGAGAGAGTGCTCGCCGTATCACATTGTTCTATTTGATATTTGCGTTAAACTGTTGACAATTTCATTTTGACTGATTATGTTGGTCTGATATATACTAAAAAGTTTTCATTTTGTCGTTGAATTAATTTTTTGCTGTTTGTTCACAGCAACAGTCGCCGGATTAATGCCGATGGGCAATTTGGGGAAAGAAGGTGGGGCCGAAAGAGGAAAGGCAATATAGGGATATTGAATATTTAGGCGTGCAGGAAGCAAAAGCCCGTTAACTAGTAATCCTGATGGCCTAAAGCCCCATTCGAATGGTCCTTTGAGATCCCAAAAAAAAAAAATAGAAAAGCAAGAGAATAGAAAATAGAAAAAAAGAAAAAATGTTGCCGTTGGTTTGTTTTTCATTTCAACGAAAGTCTGAACCGAACACGACAGGTTCGAGCTATAGCAGTAGTACCCTAAACCCTAGCCAATCTCAATAGTGAGGAACTGAAACACACTCACTGTGGCAGAAGAGGAAGCGTCGCTGCTGCATTATTTATCAGATTTTGAGCTCCGCAATCTCCTTATTTTCTACAATGGCGGCGGAATCATTGCAATCTCTCGTTTCCCTCTCCGAATTGGTTTCCACTTCCTCCACGAACCACCGTGTTCGGATATTCCGTCGCGAAATCCCTGCTTTCTTGAATTCCTCCACTTCAGGTCAGCACCCAAGCCATCGCACTTACACGCCATTTCCATTTCCATCATCCAACATTGCGCTTCACTTCCAAAACGACGAGCGTTTATTCGTGAATGAGGCTTTGTTTTTCTTCGCTATTGCTTAGCAAGATAGACATGCATCGCACGGTCTGAATGCGTGGTTTGTTTGTCGTTCAACCTAATCGTTTTGGTCTTTTTTCTTTTTTTGCAGATATGTCAACGGAGCTCGCTTCGTTACTCACGGATATAATATTCAGAACGGTTGCGATTTACGATGATCTTAGATCGAGGAAATCCGTTGATGATGTGATTGTGAAAGCCTTGGGTGGAACGGTGTTCATGAAGACTTTTGCAGGAGCTCTGGTTCAGAACATGGAAAAGCAATCCAAGTTTCAATCTCACGTTGGGGGCTATAGACTTCTCAGCTGGTCGTGTCTACTTCTGAGCAAGAGCAAGTTCGCCACAGTTTCTAAGAATGCTCTGTGTAGAGTGGCTGCCGCGCAAGCTTCTTTGCTTAGCTTAGTTTTGAAAAGGTCTTTTAGGGAGCGAAGGGCTTGCAGGAAAAAGTTTTTCCATTTATTTTCTCAGGTTCGGCTCAACTTCATTCTTCTTATTTTATTGATGCTAATTCTAATTCGTGTGTTGCTTCCTCAATTTCATGCTTTTAAGTTTTGACCTCTTCCTCTTCGTAATGTATATTAAAAATTATAGTGTAATTTAGATGTTTATGCTTGTTATCAGTTGCCGGATATTTATAAAGTCTACATGGAAGAGCTTAGAAATGGCCGAATTCCTTTCAAGGATAATCCGGAATTATTAATGCTGTTGCTGGAGTTCTCAAGTCGATCTCCGTCTTTATTTGGGGAATTCAAGGTGAGTGGGTGTACATAAGTTTTCTGGTTTGTGTTTGCATTTGGTTTATGTTAACGTCATAGGGTCTGATGTAGTTCTTTGCTCCTTACAGCCAGCATTTCTTGATATATATGTTAATGCAATACTGAGTGCAAAAGAAAAGCCAGGAAAGAGTCTTACTGAAGCATTTCATCCACTTTATTTGCAAATGTCACATGAAGATTTTCAAAGTATTGTGATACCATCCTCTGTTAAAATGCTAAAGCGCAACCCAGAGATTGTGTTGGAGTCCGTTGGGATTCTGTTGAAGTCTGTTAACCTTGATCTGAGTAAGTATGCTGCTGAAATTCTTTCGGTAGTATTAGCACAGGCTCGACATGCTGATGAAGGGAGAAGGGATGGGGCATTAGCTATAGTCCGGAGTCTGAGCCAAAAATCTAGCAATCCGGATGCATTAGACACAATGTTCAATGCTATCAAAGCTGTTATTAAAGGTATAAAATGTCACTATGCTTGTGTTGTTGGCTTGTTATGATGCCATTTGGAGATGTGGGTTATCTAGAGTTTTGATTGACAGTGTTAGCGATGCTGTTGTAATATATATTTGACCACACAAGTTTCATTCTGAATAGGCTCAGAAGGAAGGCTGGCTTTTCCATACCAGAGAGTTGGAATGGTGAATGCGATACAAGAATTGTCTTATGCACCTGATGGAAAATACCTCATCTGTCTGTCTCGCACAATATGTGATTTTCTTCTATCATACTACAAGGATGATGGTAAGCATATGATCTATTTTTATTCCTTTTCGTTATATATATAATATATTTCTTTACTAAGTTTGTCTTTTACTTTTTTATTCAATGGTAGAATAAAATATTATTAGAAAGAAACGAGAGAAGGTAAATATTTGGGGAAGGGATCAGATATCCTCCTAAACAGTAACCAGACAAATGAAAGTAAAGCAATAAGCCAAAGAGACTAAAAAATCTAAAGAGCCGTTTAACCCTTTATATATCAGTAGCGGAATTCCCCGAAAAGCAACCCTGGTTTGACCGCCTAGGAAATTCAATACATAATCCTATCCCCTTACGTAACTTAGGGCAATGGGGGCATTGTTGAAATATGAGTGTTCCTCTCCAACTGCATATAACAGACATCTGCAGAAGATGCACATTGTCACAAATCTTGGCATTGAAAACCTTTAAAGTGTATCACAAGAACTTTTCTAAGGTGAAAGAGTGAAAGGACACGTTCAATGTTCACCAGGTGGCCCAAACAAATTATAACAATGCAGAAATAAGTGATATTTCTAATTAGACTTGCACATAAATTAGGATAAAAAGTTGTCTTAGGTATGTGAATATGCAGCATGTCATTTGTAATGCTTTTAAATGCCAGGGAGTATCAATTGGTATTTCTCATTATTCTTAATGTAAATCAATGGGTTATAAAGGAGGTGGGCTGACTGTCACTGATCATTATTTGGTCAGCTCTCTTCCGCTGGACTTTTTGCTTTTTGGTATTTATCATGTGTTTGGGTAAACACTGGAAAAAACACTTTTATGATATAAGTTTGTTTTTAAGCTACAATTTTAACATTTGATAAACAAACTAACTCTATTCCTTTTTTAAGTGTTGTTTTTTTGGAAAATTTTTGTTCCTATTTATCTGTTATTTTCACAGTTCAAGATAACATTAATTGTTTTCTTGTCAATTATTCCTTACTTTCCACCTAATTTTTAATTATTTAATTCACATTTATTGTGAAGATGGAAATAGAAAATAACTAATGTGTATTTTTTGTGGAGTAAAATGGAAAAAGGGTAAAATGGGTAACTTCATAACTATTTTATGAGGAGCGATAAAATTTATTGAATTTCTTTGTTGCTGTGCAAAAATCTTAAAAGACTCTTAAAATGGAAGAAAGTTGGTAATACTTTTTTTTTGGTTTTACAAGCGTATTTAGTTACTTTAAAATTATTTATGATGTTTCTTTTAATTTGAAAGAGCTTTTCTACTTGACAGTATCCCTTGCAAACAGTTCTTTATAACAAATTAATGATCATATTATTTGGTGCTGAATCATGCTCTACACTTAATTGACAGGAAACGAGGAGGTTAAAATTGTGATTTTGTCAGCTATAGCTTCTTGGGCAGTTAGATCTACAGATATCGTTCAAGAGAGTTTGGTTTCCTTTTTGGCTTCTGGCCTCAAAGAGAAGGAAACTTTAAGAAAGGGTTTTCTGCGCAGTCTACATGCTATATGCAAAAATGAAGATGCTGTCTTAAAGGTGATCTGTTATTATGATTATTTGTAATTGCTTGTTACTTTATTTCATGCATACTATGTGAACTTCATTCCCTTATGTTTCAACTATATTTTTCAGATGTTACCATTGTTTGGCACTCTTGTCCAACTTGTTAAAACTGGCTTTACAAAGGCAGTGCAACGCTTAGATGGCATATATGCATTGTTACTAGTTGCGAAGATAGCTGCTGTTGATATCAAAGCTGGTTTGTATTAGTAGAAATCTTTATATTCTTTAATATTGAGTACTAGCTTATTTCTGTTTTATTTATTTTATTTTTTGCCAAAACTTTTATTTGTTCAACTGTGTTTTACTTTCCTAGAGGAAACATTGCTAAAGGAAAAGATATGGGCTCTGATATCACAAAATGAACCTTCAGTCATGCCAATTTCTATGGTGATTACTCAACTAAAAATTGTTAATAAGCATTACCCAGGTTTTATTCTACATATCTGAAAAGATGCTCTGCAGGCTTCAAAGCTTGCAATTGAGGATAACATGACATGCGTTGATCTTCTTGAAGTGCTTCTTGTGGAACATTTACAATGGTAAATTCCATTATAATGCTAAAAAGATGACCATAGTTTTTACCTTTATGTGTTGTATGCTTGATTATGTTTTATTTTCTTGGTTCTGCAGTACATTATCCAACTTCTCGGTCAGATTGATGTTACAGGTAAAGCACTTCGCATTTGATCAGATTCCCATTTTTGGCTTGCTAAATTGATCCATTCATTGTTAACTTCATGCAGTTAATGATCTTTTTTATGTGTCATCCGAGATGGGAAATTCGAAGAATGACTTATGATGTTGCTAGGAAGATTATCACATCTGCTCCGCAGTTATCTGAAGATCTATTGTTGGAATTTTCGAAGTACCTTACTTTGATTGAAGAGAAACATTTAGCTTTAAAAACAAGGTAAATAGTTTTTTACAATGACTTGCATATTTATCAGTTAAATTTGTATAAGTCAGCTCGAATTAGATGTGCTTATTTCAGAAAGGTACCTCTTTTTGGTAGTAAAACTTGCATATTTTGCTATTAGATTTTATTGGGAAAAACCCAAGTCCTACATCTGCTAAAGATAGTGCCAAGATAGATTATATAAGTGGGGGCAACCCTCACCCTCTGAGCTAGCTTTTCGGGTTGAATTAGGCCAAAGTTTACATTCTAAGATGGTATCAGAGTCTATCCTAGATCCATTAAAAGGGTCACTCCTCATGTTATCCACGCACCAAAACCAAAAGTATTGGGCGTGAGGGGTTGTATTGGGAAAAACCTAATTGCCATGTCAACTAGAGATAGTGTGCCATGATCAATGTTATGAAACCTGGTCCGGTCATTGACCCGGTTGAGGTTGTGGGTCAGTGGTACAACCGGTGGGTCAGTAATTGGCTCGGTTTGACTCGGTATATATTAAAAAATTCAATATTATATATATATTAAAAATAAAAATGTGCTCATGGGACAAACAATTTAAATATATTGAAGGAACAAACAAATTTAAGGTAGAAAACTACTTTTAAAAACAATAAACCAACAATGCCTTAATCATTGTCCATTTGGTTTCCTTAGTCCTAGATTTTCAATTCTTTCAACCCTGATAGGATTAACAAAGGAATTCTGTTTTTCTTCCATTTCTGATCTAGTTCCTATCAGAATGTTGTTACTGCAATCAAAATTGGAAGAAAAAAAATATGTTCTCACATCATATAAACCCTCACACCTATAAATTTTGTAATCAGGGGAGGGTAGATTTAAGTTGTATTTTTTGACAACCTAGTCATTTGTCAGAACTCAGGAGGTCTCTTTCATGCTTTCATGTTTTAAACCTCCTTCGTTCTGTTTTGTTACACTAGGTTCTATATTTTGCAATACCTCTTGTAATGCAGAAATTTCATCATATATATATACATATTATTTTTGCTGGCCAAAAAAAAAAATATAAACCCTCACACCTTCAACAATTCAGCAATCATGGAAATTGGATAGTACATAATAAATACCATGGTACACAAGCAACCAGAGAGAGAATAATAACCAAACTACAAGTTGGTAATATTGTGTAATAAAGCAAGCAATTTCACACTTTTAAATTCTTAAAGGTTAAAATTCAAATTGTATAAAAATGAAAGATGTTCATGCCACCATCGTAATAGCAAGTTGTTACCTACTTTAAGAGAAGCTATCAATGTGGATAGAAAGAAACAGTGTAGTCTATGCTAATTTTTTCTTTTTACAGAGGAACACCTACCATTCAATGTCACTGCTCACATAAAGTTTATGCTGTTATTATCAAACTTGTCTTAAATCAAGCATAACTAGTAGAGATCAAATAAGAAAGTTGCATATTTTGAAACGTGTTTCCTGCTAGTAGATAGGGTTCTGTTCTCAATGCTGTTTATAACTAAGCAGGCTCTTACAGCTAGAATTCGTGAATAAATCTTTTTCTCATCATTAAAAACCTAGTGAGCTATTCCTCATCTTGAGACAAAACACAATATAACCATTCCTGTTGAGCAAAGTTCCTATGTAGTTTTGGGTTTAACAAATCTAAAGAGAAGGGAAGGGAGAGGAGAGGAAGCCAACACCATCATATCCTAAGACTAGTATCAGGCATTGAAGGGATGATGATCCAGACTCAACCTTCAAATTCAACAGATACACCAAGTTCTCATTGAATGAAAACAATATAATTAAGTGCATAAAAAAGCAATGAATGCAGAACCCAAAATTCAATTCCCTCAAATCCTAGGTGCAAAAGAAGAAAACGAGTTGTGTGGGTAAAGGAGAACTTACTGGAAATGGGACCTAGGTGCGTAGGCAAGTTGCAGACCTGGTGCGGTGGCGCGACAAGCTTTGTGCAACAAGCTTGCGGCGCGGTGGCGACGACGAGCATGAAAATTAAGAGTAGGGAAAAGCATGAAGATGAAGAGAAGGGTTAAGAGTCTCGAGCCGTCGAGCATGAAGAAGAGAAGTGACTGAGGTTTTAGGGTTGCTTCAAAATGACGTTGTTTGGGAGTGTGTCATTTTTCTTTTAAACGTGAAAAACCTAGTATGGTTTTGGCCGGGTCATCCTGGGCCACATGCATGGACGGTCAATAGCGAAACCGGCCTGATTATGCCACCGGGTCCCGATTGGACCGATCCATGCATGTGGTCGGGATGACCCGACCAAACCTGGTTACAACACTGGCCAAGATAGAGTCTATAAGTGGGGACAACCTGCACTTTATGAGCTCTCTTTTGGGGTTGAGTTAGACCCAAACCCACATTCTAAGAGATTTGGACCTACCAAAAGCTTAGTGTTTCTCTAGTCCAGTGGCCAGAAATTATCTGGAAATTTCCTCTTTAAGTTCCCTTTTAGGGGTTTTGTTGCTTTTCTAAATTATTAGGCTAAATTGCAATTTTGGTTCCCCTATTTCTAAATCAAGACATTTAGTCCCCCTATTTTTAAAAATAAGCAATTTTTGATTCTTTCGTCAGTTGATTGTTAAAAGTCAAACATTGACTTTGATGTGACATATTGATGCTGATGTGGAACTTATGTAGGCAATTGACATGGTGCTTATGTGGAAAAAGATTATATGGAGTGAAAAATAAAAAGTGTCTTAATAGGAATTGAACAAATGACCCTTTATTTATAGACAAGACAATAAACCTTTAACACACTTGTTTTGTTTAGTTAACTACACTTACATTCTTTTCTATGTATCATTAGTTAATTGTTATTTATTTTTTAAAATTATCAAAATTTATAATTAAAATATATTTAATATATATTTTTTTAAATTGATTTTAATATTCAAATTATTTTTACTCTTATTATTAATGTAAAATTAAAACAGATTTATATATGAATAAAGGGTTATGAGTTCAAATTCCTATTAAGACACTTATTATTTTCACTTCATTTAATCTTTTTCCACAAAAGCGCCATGCCAATTATTTACATAAGTTCCAAGTCAACATCAATATACCACATGAAAGTCAATGATTGACTTTGGATGGTCAACTAACTGTCAAATGAGGAAGGACCAGAATTGCTTATTTTTAAAATAAGGGGACTAATGCCTTGATTTAGAATTAGGGGGACCAAAATCGCGGATTTGAAATTATAGGGCGACCAAAATTACAATTTAGCCAAATTATTAATAGTCAAATGAGTGAAAAATTCTGTTTTATAAGATTGGTAACACTGTTTAGTATCTTTTGGTTTTGCTTCTGGAAAAATAATGTGGTTGGAGCAAGTTCTTCCACAACTAGTAAATATTGCTTGTGCCTATCTTGCAGATCTTAATCCTCGAGAGGCTAATAATGTATTTTGGAAATTCAATTTTCTGGGATTTTTCATAGCACTCCTCAGTCCTCACTACCTATTATAGTTTATAGAGGGTCACAAACATGGTCCTAATGTCCTGCCACATTTGAATCGTACTTCTTCTCTTACCAACCTCAATCTTTTCCATTCTGCTTTAAAACTATTATATTTGAATTTGCAGTGATACTGATATTTCTTTGGACCCTCAAGTTCCGTTCATTCCATCTGTTGAGGTGTTGGTAAAGGCTCTGCTTATTATGTCACCAGCAGCTCTGAAACATTCTCCAGAATCATTTTTCAGAATAATACTTTGCTCACATCACCCATGTGTAGTTGGTGGTGCAAAAAGAGATGCAGTGTGGAAGGTAGTTATTTACACGTGTGTTGTCTTGTATTCCATTTTCACTTTTATTTATTTAATTAATTGCTAATAAAAAAAATAAACTAGTATAAACTCAGCAGTCTGCGTGTAATCTGATAATAGCCTAATGTATCTGATATGAGTTGCAGTTCAATTGAACTGTTTGTATTTATAAGAGTATACTTACTCTTATATAGTCTAGCTAGATGGAAGTATATATCTTTTGCACATACCTAAAAACTGTATGTATTATTTTTCAACAAGACATGTTTAGAATTTTTTCTTTGACAAGCCTTTGAATGAGTAATCTATTCTGGTTTTCATAATCATCTGTGAGATAATGATCATCATTGATTTTACCTTTTATTAGTGTAAATGACATATCTGTATGCCTGTAAATATACATGACAAGGGGATCTTTATTTACTCTAGTGCTTCTTTTTTTTTTTTTTCTTTTCCTTTTTCTCTTGACTTGTTAGGTAACCTATTTCACTCTTTTTCCAGAGGCTCTCCAAGTGTCTGCAGACACATGGTTTTGTTGTCATTGATGTCATTTCAGCTAACGTGGGGAATTTCTTACAGGTAATTGTGTGATTGATGTACTTCAAATCTTTTTCTTCTATATAGTTAGAGTAGCTGTGTGATTTACATATTCTGAAGGGATGAATATAGAGTTAGAGTAGCTGTGTTTCATTCTTTTGCACTTTCTTTGTTATCTGTTTTTTTTTTTTTTGTGTTAGTACATATTTGTGTCAAGTTTTGTGCTAATTGTTTTGACCTCAATCATGTATAAACTGGATTCCTTTAAAAGGTTAACTATGTTCTACAAACTGCCAAATGATATATTGTGTTGCAGGTCTTACTGGGACCAATGGGCTTGAAGAGTGCTAATCCACTAGAACAACAGGCAGCGATATTGTCACTGTGCAACTTGATGTCTATAATCCCTGGAGATACATATATAGAGTTTGAAAAGGTAGACATGCTATTTATATATGTATGCTCAGATTATAATTCAACTGGATTCTGTAATCTTTCAAGCTTGTGATTGATATTCGTATATTCTGATTGATAACCTCACCACATGTTCGTAATGCCAGAATTTACTAAATCTTCCCGAGCGGTTTGCTCATGATACACTTTCGGAGAATGACATTCAGGTAATTCACATAGTGCACTTTATACTGTCAATTGATTGACATTAATATCATCAGTGCTATGTCTTCCATTTGTTGTGATTACTACTTTAAATTTTATTTATTCTAATGGGCAAATATGATTTATATTTTTTTGTCACATGGTTTCAGATCTTCCATACGCCTGAAGGAATGCTTTCCAATGAGCAAGGCGTTTATGTTGCTGAATCTGTTACTGCAAAGAACACAAAACAAGCAAAGGGTCGCTTCCGGATGTATGACGATGAAGATGGCGAGGTACATTATAATTTCTTCCATTTTCTTTGCTTCATTCCTGAGTTTTAGTTAGTTATACTGTGCTGTTTCTTCGATTAGGATCATACACGTTTTAACCATTCTGTGAAGAGAGATCAACCTGGTAGAGAAGCTGCTGGTGCTGGGAAAAAGGATACTGGGAAGGCAGCAAAGAAGGCTGGCAAGTGTTGCAATTCTGTTTGTCTTTGTTTGTAGGTTTTGAATTTAAAGTTCACCTAAGCTGCTTTTTACTTATGATGTTATTGTGATTCATTTAGACAAAGGGAAGACGGCAAAGGAGGAGGCAAGAGAATTGCTACTTAAGGAGGAGGCTTCTGTACGTGATAGAGTCCGTGAAATACAGAAAAATCTGTCTCTGATGCTAAGAACTATTGGAGATATGGCCATCGCTAATTCAGTTTTTGCTCATAGTAGGCTGCCTTCAATGGTATTGGCATGCTGCCTGCTAATCTTTGTTACAATATATTTGATTCTATTTGAATTAGCTAAGATCAATCTATATTTTGGTATTACAGCTAAACTACTCCTAACATGATTTGAGCAATCTTTCCTCATTGTCTTAGCTGTTGTGGTTGAGTTATGTCTAATCCATTTTTAATATGTTATCAAAGTCCATCTCGTCTTTATGTTCTTGGGTTATGGGTAAATATTAAGTCCTGTAACCTTCAAATATCAAATATCTAGTCATCAGTGGTATGTTATGATCCCATATTAGCTGGGAATATGGCCAAAGTAAAAGTAGTCCATTTAAAACTTCTACAATACTCACTCTTTGAGCTAGTTTTTGGTGTTGAGTTTGGCCCACTCCATTTCTAATTCCGTGTGCTTCATTTTGGTTAAATTTAATTGCTCTTTCCTAAGATTGTATTTTTTAATTATCGAGACTGTACAGTTTATTACATAATTTCTATCCCTTTTTTTATTGTGATATAATTATATATGGCTGTGATTCTGGGTCCAAATCTTGTGTCAGGTCAAGTTTGTCGAACCATTAATGCGATCGCCTATTGTAAGTGACGAGGCTTTTGAAACCATGGTGAAGTTAGCAAGATGCACTGCTCCCCCTCTATGTGATTGGGCCCTCGACATTTCTACTGCTTTGCGTTTAATTGTGACTGATGAAGTTCATCTTCTGTTGGATCTAGTTCCATCAGTTGCTGAAGAGGAAGTCAATGAAAGGCCACACGGCCTTTTTGAGCGGATTTTAGATGGCCTATCTATTTCTTGCAAATCAGGAGCACTTCCTGTAGATTCTTTTTCTTTTATATTCCCAGTAAGCAATTATACTTTCAAACGCAATTTAATCAGTATACCAAGGCTTCTATGTTCCTGACTCTCGTTCTCTACAGATAATTGAGCGAATTCTTCTGTGCTCCAAGAAAACAAAATTTCATGATGACGTACTTCGAATATTTTATTTACACCTTGATCCTCATCTACCTCTTCCTAGGATTCGAATGTTATCGGTACTTCCCCAACATTTTATGCTTTATTTAGTATTCTCTTATTTTACCAATTGCCTGGTGAATTTTCTTTTCTGTAGGTACTTTACCATGTACTTGGTGTTGTTCCAGCTTATCAAGCATCGATAGGACCTGCACTAAATGAGCTGAGTCTTGGTTTGCAACCTGCTGAAGTTGCTTCTGTGTGTATGCTTAACTCTATTTGCGTTGTGCAGTTGTGTCTTTGACTCTTTGTAACAATGCTTATGTTATCTCTCAACTTCTAATTTTATAGGCACTTTATGGAGTTTATGCAAAAGATGTTCATGTAAGAATGACATGCTTGAATGCGGTCAAATGTATCCCTGCTGTTGCTAATCGTTCTCTACCTGAAAACGTTGAGGTTGCTACAAGTATATGGATAGCATTACATGATCCTGAGAAGGTTTGAACTTTTTCCCCTGGAAACTTATTGCCTAAGATTTCTCCTTGAATTTTCCTTTTCCATAGAGAATAAACTAGTATTTTAAAAAAATTGTGATATGATGTCGTTGCCTTTTATTTTCAATCCAATTTCACTTTAGATTGTTGTTTTCTTGTAATACATTGATATTTAATTTTGCTTTTTCCTTTTCTGTGGGTCTCCTATATATTCTTAGCCCATTTCTTTTAGAAAGACAATAAAAATGCATTGAAAGTGGTTAAATCCAGAGAACTTATGTTCTGGGCATGTGTAAATTGAACACTCTTGAAAGCAAAGAAATGATAGCGAGGGAAGAACCAAGAGAATGCTGAGTGCTGACATAAGAAATCAACTGTACAATTCATCTCAAGATTGTTTCTGAGGTTGAAATTGGGGATTGCTGATGTAGACTGCGCCCTCTGTCCCTATTTATAAGATCCTTTTCAGAAAATTGTTTGTCCCATTTTATAAGATTTTTTTTTTTAATTTTTGGATGCATTTAATTATTTTTTGCTAAAGTACCCTTAATTAATTAACAAATATTTTAACCAAAATTTATAAATGCTAGAAATTAATGAAAGCAACTCTTTCTCTCCCTTCTTAAGATTGGGGAATATAGCCTCAGATTACTGTTCTCACTCATCTACATTAATTATTCTCTCCAAATATTAATTAATTAGATGAGAAGTAATTAAGTAGAAAGAGAGATGATTAATTTTAAAAAATAAGTGTAATTTTTAGAAGAAGAGTACAAATAATTGGAAAATTTAATACGATTAATTAAATTAAATACTTTTCTTGAGGGATGTGAATTAGTTGAAAGGGTTTTATATAGAAAGACGAAGGGAGTATTAGAGATTAGAGATATAGCTTAGTTTGCATTTCAAAATATCCTAGAAAATGTATATTTTAATTATTTATAGATCCAATTGTTAAGAACTCAGCTGACTGGACCTGTAAATGGCTGAATTAATTATTTTTTACTGACTTGGTCTTGGAATCATTTAATTAGTCTCTATTTCAAAATATCATTCATTTTTAGAGTCTGCCCCATCCACCCCACCCCTCCCACCATCCGTTAATTCAGAAAACCAAGAAGGCAATCCCTACATATTAAATTTGAATCCTCACAATCAAGAGTGAAGACCTCTCCTAATCTACTCTTTTTCGTGAACCACCTTTCTTTTTCTTTTTGCATTTCTTATGCTTCGTAAATTCTTCAGCTTAAATTTGGTCAATCCCAATCTGAATTTTAAAACACTAAATTTTTTTTTAGTAGACATGGAGATGTGTTTTTATTCACATAATTTATTTTCAAAATTTCTTTGTCAATAAAAGCTTCTTAATTTATTCATTTCTTATAAAATAGAATCAGCATTATTGATGATGAAGATATATTCATTTCTGTCACGTGACATGTTTTTATCATTATCTAGCAATGGTGATATAGTTATATATATATTGTTTTTTTTTTTTTTAAATTTTACCTATATTTAAAATATCTGTGCAACGGATGTGAATACATCAATATCAACAATACCTTTAACCCAAGTTAATTGGGGTTGGTGGTAGATGAACCTAATGATAAATACGAGGAAGTTGAAAAAAAAAAGGAAGGAGGAGGGGAAGATAAAGGAGAAATAAGACAAAAGAAAAGAAAATAAGATAAAAGAAAAGAAGGGTGAAAGAAGGAGGGGGGAAATGAAGAGGAAAAGAACAAAAAAGGGACCGTTTGGAACATAGAGATTATAATGGGTCTAACTCTCCACCAAGCTTATAGCTTTTTTCCATTCCGTCCTAAGACACACCGTTCGCCAGTCTATATTCCACTCCATTAAATCTTGTTTAATTATCTTTTCCCTGGTAAGTTTCGATCTACCTCTATCTCTCTTTGTGTTGAGCTCTTGGTAACAAACTCTTGTTCTTACTGGAGCATCCATAGGCCATCTCATTACGTGTCAAAACCACCTCATTCTATGCTCCCTCATCTTTTCACTCTTTGGTACTATTGCTACCTTTCGTCGGATATATTTATTTCTTATCTTATCTATCTTCGTATAACTACACATCCATCTTAATATCCTCATTTCTGCTATTCCTATTTTTTGCTCATGTTGCCTATGTGCTGGTTAACATTCAGCTCCATATAACATTGCAGGTCTTACAATTGTTCTATAGAATTTTCCTTTTAGCTTAAGGAAATTTTGCGGTCACACAACAACCCAGATGCACGTGAATATTCGTAGTTAATTTATTATTTATCAATTTTGTTTATCAATTTCTCGAGTAGCTAAACTGTCTAACTGTCTTAAAAATGTGGGTTAAAGAGTTAGCCACTAAAATTCTTATTCGCACATGAAGAAGGCTTTTTTTTTGCCATTAAGTCAGAATGTTTTGTTAATTATACATGCACCGGATTTTTAAAGTCATGAAATACTGTTCCACATTATGCTTAAGTATTCTTGGGTATGAATTCTTTCATTATGGTACAATAAGGTTTTCATTTACTTTGTATTGCTATAGTAGCTTTTGCTGATCGTGCTTGGTAATTTTGTACTGTTTCCTATTTTTTTAATTATGTTCATTTAATTTTCTTTAACTTGAACTATATTATGATAGCTAATTAATTATTATCAACATTTCAGTCAGTTGCTCAATTGGCAGAAGACATATGGGATCATTATGGGTTTGATTTTGGAACTGACTTTTCTGGACTTTACAAAGCACTTTCTCACATTAACTACAATGTTCGTGTGGCAGCTGCAGAAGCATTGGCTGCTGCCTTGGATGAACATCCAGATTCTATACAAGTATGTCTGATTTATAATTTTCACTTTGTTGCTATGTGTTTTTGGTCTCATGATTTACTGATAATTTTCAGGAGTCCCTTTCCACTTTATTTTCGTTGTATATTCTGGACATGGGTGTTGGAGATGACAATGTTGATGCTGGTTGGCTGGGTAGGCAAGGAATAGCTTTAGCATTACATTCTGCTGCTGATGTTTTGAGGACAAAAGACTTACCTGTTGTCATGACATTTCTAATATCGAGAGCACTGGTAAATTTACTGGCATTTATTTATTGATTTTCATTATAATCCTGGAACTGAAACCTATTTTCATTTGGAATCAACATCTTTTGTAAGAACTAATATTGCTTTATATGACTCAAAAATGAAAATATTTTTCACTATTGAGATAATCAAAATTTGTTATCCGGTTAATATTTGATATTACTTATTGTTGTCTCCATCCATCTTTTCTTCAGTGCGAATTGTGCATATTTGAGCTTATGTCAGATGAATAGCAATAATTTTGCTGTGAATTTTCAATTTTTTGCCTTACCAGGTTCATTCATCAATGTAGAGTAAGAATTTTCGTGGGGTGAATATATGATGGACAACAGTTTGATTTAAGGTTCATTGAGTGCATATCAGGGTATTAGGGATTCATCTGTGCCTATCAAAATGTTGTGCCACATAACCCATACTTCATGGCTCATAACAAATTGTATTGTAAATCATGCAACACTTTCAAGGAGTGAGCAATATGCTCTTGCCACCACAAAAAATTACTTATCCTTGAGGAATTAGGGATTGAACTCTACTGCTATAAAGGTTGATAGACTACTAAACAAAGAATGGGAACTATAAACTAAAAAATTACGTACCCCATTGACCGGAGGCTCCACGTTATGCGCAGGTAAGGGGGAGGGATATTGTACGCAGCCTTACCCTTGCATATGCAAAAAAGACTGTTTTCGGATTCAAACCCATTACCAACAAGTCACCAAAACACAACTATAATCACTTATTAAATATCATAAGCCTAAACCCATGTTCAACACAGGTTCAGGATGGTGCAATAAAATGTCCCTTGTCTGAAAATGAAATGAAATAAATTTAAAACTGTTTATGCTTGATGCTCTCAATAATAGATGTTAATGTGACGAAATAAAAGAGTCCGCTTAAAACTAAAAGTAAACGAAAACTTTTGATGGTAGTGTGTTTTGTATTGATGCTGTCAGTGAACTGTTACCTTGATCTATAGGGTAACTTTTCTACAAAAGTTTGACTTTTGGTATTGATTTCATTTGCAGGCTGATCCAAATGCTGATGTTAGAGGCAGAATGATTAATGCTGGTATATTGATCATTGATAAAAATGGAAAAGATAATGTCTCGTTGTTATTCCCCATCTTTGAGAACTACTTAAACAAAACAGTGAGTTCCTTATCATGTGGGAGATTGATCTGCTGGATACTCGTTCTATTGGTCTTTTCTTTCTCTGTAGTTTGGCACGTAAAACATTTTTAAGAGTTATATGTGATGCTTCATTAATAGATTTTCCCTTAATGTCTTAGGCTCCAGACGAAGAAAAATATGACTTGGTTCGTGAGGGTGTGGTTATCTTCACTGGAGCTCTGGCAAAACACTTGGCAAAGGTTAGTATTAATGCTTGCTCCTCGTTTCTTAATTTTGGTAGCTAGTTGAAATTTAAAACTTTTGGTTGTTTATATTCCTTTTGGAGCAGGATGATCCTAAGGTTCATGCTGTTGTGGACAAATTGTTGGATGTTTTAAATACTCCTTCTGAAGCAGTTCAAAGGGCAGTCTCTGCGTGCTTATCTCCATTAATACAATCAAAACAAGTATGCAGGAATTTTCTTACATTTGATGCTTTTACTTCTGGTTTTGTAGAAGATTACTAGACTAATCTTCACGAAAGGAGTGCCACTTTATCAGCATTAAATAAAAATTGGACAAAAAATAACCCTTGTTTGCATATTTATTCTTGCCCCTCTGCTGTTGATTAGGTAGATGGTATGAAATATCGACACAAGCAATAGGTCCAATATAAATAGTTATTGATGGTTGGTGTTAGGATGCATTTATTTGGTTGCACGTTATGTTGCTGAAAGGAATACTGAAACCCGGTGGCAAATTGTTGCAATACAGTTCACATGCTTGTTTGGGTGTAATTCATCTTGTTTAAACTTTAAAGTACAAAGTTAGTGCTGTTATGCTAACTTGTCAGCGCCTTACCTGAACTTAAATACATAGTTAATGCTTAAGGTTAATATTGTTAGGGTTGCTTCCGCAAGATTCACCACAACTCACCAATAATGAGTAAGTAACCACTCAAATGAATACTGAATAGTGCTTTTATTGATTATTGGTCAGAAGAACAGAGTGTATGATAACAAGAGGCATACCTCTTCACAAGGGGATTTTCCCTTTTAAAAATATTATGCTAACTGCCCCCCAAACCATAACCCCTCCACTATTTATACACCCTGGACTCTTATCCACCGCTAACTACTAACAGAAATACTAACCACTTTCTAATAACAGAACTACCCCTTACTTGGTTTCTGCCTGCGAGAATACACCCGCCATATAGGTGGGTGGGTTATATTCGTAACAAATACTGTCGTACATTTTGATGTTTTCTAGATTTACAAACTGAATTCTTGCTATTTGATACTACAACCATTAGGATGATGCAGCAGCTCTTGTTAATCGGCTGATGGATCAAATGATGAAAAGTGAAAAATATGGAGAACGGCGTGGGGCTGCTTTTGGACTTGCAGGATTGGTTAAGGGATTTGGTATCTCCTGCTTGAAAAAGTATAGGATTGTGATTGCACTTCAAGAGAGTCTTGCTGAAAGGTTGGAGAGTTTATTGTGAACATTTTTTTTTCTTTTTAATCACTGCCTATTTTCTAAATTTTATGCAGTGTATGGAATTGGAAAAACAAAATCAGTCTGTCCTTTTTTAAATCGGACCATCAAAATGTGAGAGAATGAAATATACCTACATTATTTTTATGTTAGTTTATTTTTAAACTTCAGGAATTCTGCAAAATCTCGTGAAGGAGCTTTACTTGGATTTGAATGCCTTTGTGAAACACTTGGAAGAATATTTGAACCGTAAGTTGCTAGGTATTTTGTCCCTAAAATTATTGATTTTAAATGTAGTTTTATATTGTATGTTTTTTTTAATAATTATTTTCACAATTATTGTATTCAGGTACGTGATTCAGATGTTACCATTGCTTTTGGTTTCGTTCTCTGATCAAGTTAATGCAGTCAGGGAAGCAGCTGAATGTGCTGCCCGTGCAATGATGTCTCAACTTAGTGCTCAAGGAGTGAAGCTTGTCCTTCCATCTCTCTTGAAGGTGATAAACATGTATTATCATTATGATCGATGAAACATTTTATCTGCTCCAGATAAACAAAATGTGGTTTGAGTTGCCAAAATGCAAATTGGTTATTGTTTTGAAAAAGTGTAAATTTTCATTATGATGCTTGGGTGCTTTACTCTTGTCATCATCTTTTATAGATTCAAAATCTTGACTTTTAGTTATTGATTGATATTATTGGCATGAAATGTTTAAATCCCCCCTTCCTCCCTTTTGATTTTAAACTATATATTAATAAGAGGCCTGATCATAGCCAAACCTTTGGTTTTGCATGTGAATTAAAGTACATTCGGTAAGAATTGTATATTTGTAGACATTTGGAGACTGCAATATCCATGTACTTATTGGGAATTCTTGTGCTACTTCAGTGACTTCTTGCAAAATCCTTGTAGTATGGTTTTTTTTTTTTTAATTCTCTTGTTGCACTTGTAGTCTGAAGGAGAGTATGATAGTGATATGTTACTCAAATCTCAATAATCCTACTATGCTTAATGCGGCTTGAGTTGGTAATCGGAAGGAGAATTTATGTTTGCTTCCTACTTATAGATATGTCATTTACTATGCTTCTATTTCAATGAATTATTGCATGGCTAATCTATTTGCTCAGGGTCTTGAAGATAAAGCTTGGAGGACAAAACAAAGTAGTGTACAACTACTTGGTGCTATGGCATACTGTGCTCCTCAACAGTTGTCTCAATGTCTCCCTAAGATTGTTCCCAAATTGACTGAGGTATAATATGAAGTAAACATTACTTATTACTTCTAAATTCCTTCTAAGCTATAGATTGCATTGCCTTAACCCATCTCGCTATTTGAAGGTTTTGACTGATACACATCCTAAAGTCCAGTCAGCTGGGCAAATGGCCCTTCAACAGGTTTGTCTTGACTTACGAACTATTCTATCCATTTGATTCCTGTTTCTTTGTTGAATATTTTTAATTTTAATTTTTATCCAGGTTGGGAGTGTGATAAAGAATCCAGAAATATCTGCTCTTGTCCCTACTCTACTTAAGGGACTTAGTGATCCTAATGAGCATACAAAATACTCCCTTGATATTCTTCTTCAAGTAAGGTTTACAGCATTTACCTTGTTGATTTTGTTTATTCTTGTACTTAGTTACCTAATATGTTTATGGTTGGTTGCAGACAACCTTTGTTAATTCAATTGATGCCCCTTCACTTGCATTATTGGTACCGATAGTACATAGAGGTTTGAGGGAAAGGAGTGCTGACACTAAAAAGAGGGCAGCACAAATAGTTGGAAACATGTGTTCCTTGGTTACAGAACCAAAGGATATGATTCCATATATAGGATTGTTGCTTCCTGAAGTAAAAAAGGTAATTCCATAGAATGCTGCTTTTACTTTTGTTTCATTGGCCTTGGTTTCTTCTCATTTCATGCATATATTATAAGAGCAGGTTCTTGTGGATCCTATCCCTGAAGTTCGGTCAGTTGCTGCTAGAGCCATTGGATCCCTTATAGGAGGAATGGGTGAAGAAAATTTCCCTGATCTTGTCCCATGGTTGTTTGACACACTGAAGTCTGATAATAGTAATGTTGAACGCTCTGGAGCAGCTCAAGGGCTGAGTGAGGTCAGACTTTTTCTTTTGATAGGTTTTACTTTTTAGGGCCTTTGGAATTTCATATAGTTACACATGGCTTCTGATTTGGTATGACCAAGGCAAAACACATGATTTCTTAGCTGGGTTGGCAGAGAAACCTTGTAACAAAGTTGAGAGTAAACCTTGAATAAATAATGTTAAGAAGGATAGTTAAAAAAACTAGAGGATCATTTGTTTTACGAGTTGCAAATAATTTTTTATGGCTGAAAAAGTTACTGGTTAGCTTGTAAACTAGAGGAACTTTACATTATGCGAATATTGGTGGTTTTTATTGAACCCTATACATGGAATTTATATATACTTTTGATCAGAAAAATTATAATATAAGGATTGTGGGTTTGTTAAGTGAGCTGGGTATTTATAGTAGAACTGGAAACTGACAAGAATCATGGAAGACTATTTGATAACATATTGGTGGTAATCTGGTGTGAGAATAGCACTACTTTAATGTGTTATTTTCTCTGTTTAATTGTTGTGCTTTTTTTCAAGTCTGTTAGTTTCAAGTCAGCTTTCACGCTTATAAGTTAGTAAGCTGCTAGTTTGTTGTTGGACAGCTGGCTAGTTAGTTAGATCTGATCTTTACACTGCAGCTCAAAACTTCACTCAGTATGAAAATCATTTTTAGTAATTAATAAATAATACCTTTTCATTTTTAATGAATTCAACAAGCTCTCTGATTCCCATTGAAAGATATCATCATTCTTTAAGGAGACCATTTTACCATATTTTTTCTTTTGATTTGTTATTCATTTACAGGTCTTAGCTGCTCTTGGGATTGAGTTCTTTGAGCATGTACTTCCTGATATTATTAGAAATTGCTCCCATCAAAAAGCATCCGTACGAGATGGATACTTGACCCTGTTCAAGGTAAATAGTGAAAGTAAAGTAACTTTGACAAATCACATTAGAGTTTTATAAGATTATATTTGTAGACTTTATTTAATCATTTTTCCAAAATATTCTTTTTAGTATTTGCCACGGTCACTGGGAGTCCAGTTCCAAAACTATCTTCCGCAGGTGCTGCCTGCTATTCTAGATGGTATGATATTATATTTGAGTGTTAATTTATGTGCTATTATTGCTATTTCTTGGCTTGTTATCTTTGAAAATTTACCATGTTTACTTTTAACATTTTATAGGTCTTGCCGATGAGAATGAATCCGTACGAGATGCTGCCCTAGGAGCTGGCCATGTCCTGGTCGAGCATTATGCAACGACGTATGTTCTATTGTATCATTGTTTTTAATTTTATGGTGTTGCATGGTTAAAACTTTTTTATTGGTCCCACTCCTGGTTAAATGTGTTTGTGGAAACTTAATGTTGGTATATTGTTGCACTATTAATGTAAGACTTATCACTATTGATCGAATGATACTTGTGATATACGCCACAAGTGATGCTGTGCCAATCAGTTTTCTCTGTGATTATTCTCTCCCTTTTTCTATTTTCTCTCACATTCTCAGCTCACTAATTTCTAATCACAATTAATCATTTTTTTCCCTACAGATCTCTACCACTTCTGCTTCCAGCTGTTGAGGATGGCATTTTTAATGATAGTTGGCGTATTCGACAGAGCTCAGTCGAGCTGTTGGGTGATCTATTATTCAAAGTATGTGTTGCTCATCCCCAAGCAACTCCTTCACAGTTCACAGAGCTTGATTCGAGTTATGAGTGTATTTATTTGTTTCAGGTTGCGGGAACTTCTGGTAAAGCTTTACTTGAGGGGGGCAGTGATGATGAAGGTTCTAGTACTGAGGCACATGGACGTGCCATCATTGAGATTTTGGGGCGTGATAAACGTAATGAAGTACTTGCTGCATTGTATATGGTCCGAGCTGATGTTAGTTTGTCAGTACGTCAGGTAATGACTACTACATTTACTTTTTTTTAGTCAATATAGTTCATTATTATTATTGGAATATGCTTACCAAATGTAACGACTGAATGCATTTTTCTTTTTTTAGGCTGCATTACATGTCTGGAAAACTATTGTGGCAAATACTCCAAAGACTCTTAGGGAAATTATGCCTGTTCTGATGGATACTTTAATTACATCCCTTGCATCATCATCATCTGAAAGGCGGCAGGTCTGTGCTATATCTGTGTCAACCTATTTTCTATCATAGGTTGCAGAATTTACATATCCCTATTTCTAATGTAGGTTGCTGGACGATCACTGGGTGAGCTTGTCAGGAAGCTTGGTGAACGGGTACTTCCCTTGATAATTCCAATCTTATCCCAGGGCCTGAATGACCCCAACAGCAGCAGAAGACAGGTTAGACTAGCTTATGGTGTTGGAATATTTTTATTTCATCCTAATGAACAAAATTTTACATTGGCTGTATCATAGACTCAATAGCTCATAACTTGTTATTTGATACAATTATGAATTTTATTGGTTGCAAGGGTGTATGTGTTGGTTTGAGTGAAGTGATGGCAAGTGCTGGCAAGAGCCAGTTGTTGACTTTCATGAATGAACTCATCCCAACTATTCGGACTGCCCTCTGTGATAGGTTTGTGCATTTTATTCTTATTTCACCGTTTGCAGAACTTTTAGACTGCATTAGCTGATATTAGAGGGATATGTTTACAGTGTGTCTGAGGTTCGTGTATCAGCTGGCTTAGCATTCAGCACTTTGTACAAGGTTATGGCTTTTACTGTTTTCTTTTTTGAGTTTTTGTTAGTGGTGACTGGTGATTAAAATTCAATTATTTTAGCATACCTTATCCCCCAAATTTGGAATGTAGAATGCCGGAATGCTAGCTATTGATGAGATTGTTCCAACTCTTCTACATGCATTGGAGGATGATGAAACTTCTGATACTGCACTTGATGGCCTTAAGCAAATTTTGAGGTAAAATGTGCAGTGACATCAATTTCATATTGCGAAGTTATATTATTTGTGCCAATTTCTTGTTTTAAACTAAATATTTGCATTTTTCCCTTATTTGTAGTGTCAGAACAAGTGCAGTATTGCCTCACATTTTACCCAAACTGGTTCATCCTCCATTGTCGTATGTGTCTTTCTGTTTTGATCCATTTCTTCTAGATGATATAGCTCTGGTATCTTAAGATTCTTAACTAAGAACTTTCTTGTTACTTGTCCAAGTGCCTTCAATGCACACGCTTTAGGGGCTTTAGCAGAGGTTGCTGGGCCTGGCCTTGACTTTCATCTTTGTACTGTGCTTCCTCCTTTGCTATTAGCAATGGCTGACGATGATAAGGTAGACCGTGCTCATGTAATTTGGAGAGATACTTTTTCAGAATTCAGACATCATGTTTGCATCTTCATGTGACGATTTTATGGGTCTTGACCTTATAGAATGCAGATTGATTTGGAGAAATTTTATCCTTTTTTTTTGTTGGTTGTTGATATTCTAGGAGGTTCAAACTTTAGCTAAGGAAGCCTCTGAAACAGTGGTCTTAGTTATTGATGAGGAAGGTATTGAGTCACTCATGTCAGAGCTTGTCAAAGGTGTTAATGATAGTCAGGTATTTTCTTGTAACAACAGATGTAATTTGATGCCCTTCATCTGTCTCCTACATGCCCTCCCTACAATTTATTCTATTTTTATGATGTGTCTACAGGCTGCTGTCAGAAGATCTAGTTCATATCTGATAGGATATTTCTTCAAAAATAGCAAGTTATATCTGGTTGATGAAGCTCCAAACATGATATCTACTCTAATCATTTTGCTAAGTGATTCTGATTCATCTACTGTTACTGTAAGTGCTGGAGTTGTTGATATTATACATAGATCCTCTATACAGTATATTGTTATAATTTGCTTTTCATTAGGTTGCGTGGGAAGCTTTGTCAAGGGTTATTATTTCAGTACCCAAGGAGGTGCTGCCTTCTTATATAAAACTTGTCCGTGATGCCGTGTCAACATCCCGAGATAAGGAACGGAGGAAGAAGAAGGTGAGGCTGTTACCATTAAACTTATTCCTATCTGGGACTTTCAGATATTGTTTTTGGTTCCTAATTGCTAATTTGCACATATTGTGTATAATTGCTCTGCAGGGAGGACCAATTCTCATACCTGGATTTTGTCTTCCAAAAGCACTTCAGCCTATATTGCCAATTTTTCTCCAAGTACTCTTCTTTTCATTCCATTGAAATTTCTGCATTTTGTATGATCATTACATGTTTTGCAATCCAGTTGCATGCTTAACATTTTCACATTCTTTGTGGATATTTAAAGAAAACTAGTTAGGTATAGCTTTGTTTATATAAATTTTAAATCCTGTCTAAGATTTTTAGGAACATATCAGTTGATTATATTCTAGTCTCCTTTTAAAGCAGTTGTAAGTTGTACCTTTGTGTCAATTTGAGAGTTTTCTATGCTATTGCTGTTGAGCCAGTTTTTGCTCATCTGTGGTCTTGCAGTTCGACTGTCTCATTGTTCAGTCTTGTCTCCCCAGTCACTCATGCTGAGTGAAAAGCACAACTCATCTTAGCATTTTCTGGGCAACTTTACATGGGCTTTTATCAAAATTCATGCATTTTTTTTCATTTGGCTTTGATATCATTTATGTACAATTTTTAAATAATACTACAAATATGCAGACTGTTTTCTTTCCTACATACTTTAAAAATTCTAATATTGCATTGCTTGGTTCTTAGTCTTACATTGTGTGTTATAGATAAAGTTGGAAGATTTACACACAAAATTCATTCTTCAAGTTATACTTTTTACACACAGGGTCTCACAAGTGGTTCTGCTGAATTGAGGGAGCAGGCTGCTCTGGGACTTGGCGAACTGATAGAAGTGACCAGTGAACAATCACTCAAGGAGTTTGTCATCCCGATAACAGGGTATCTAATAAAATAATTTGTTGATGTAGATTTTTTTTCCCTGCAAATTTTCATATTTTAGCAATTCTTTTTTTTTTTAATTTGGCAGAATTTCATATTTTAGCATAGCAAGCTCTAACGAGTAATGATGTCATTTTATAATTTAACATTTCTGTCAATCTTTTGGTCTCTCGTATTTCAGTACATCAACCGAACCAATTCATTGGTTGTTGGCTTACTATTTCTCACTTAATTCGCATTGTATGCTTATGCTGACACAAATTATTTGATTTTGACATTTTCTATGTTTAAGAAAATTTCAATAAATTATCCCAGTCTTGCAATCTGCATTTGTTAAAGATATGACATTATTTATGTCGTTGCCTAACAACCTATGATGTTGAGTTGTTGGAAAGTTGCCTTGCGGTCACCCCTAGCCCACCTTAATTATGGCAATGCGGCCTCTTTGGGGGAGCCTTAATTGCAGCATCAAGGGTGGTGGTCTAGTCCCACATCAACTAGACATATGGCTTAAATAGAGCTTATAAAACTTGGGCAGTCCTCACCTTAGAAGTCAGTTTTGTGGGGTTGAGTTAGGCCCTAAGCCCTTGATTCCATGACAGGGTATTAAGAGCCAGTTTGACCAATAGGTTTATTTAGAGCCAACCAATAGGTTTGTTTTGAGCTTGATCTTGCTCTTCTCATTGTTTTAATTATACATAGTTGCATCCCAAGAAGGCTCTAGGTGAGGTAGACATTTGATTGTCCATGCTTTATACTCAACTGAGATTCTATATTTTATCATTTATTATTCTGGGGACATATTTTATACATTATGACTTTTCCAATCTTGTTTATCATAGGCCTCTTATCCGTATAATAGGCGATCGATTCCCATGGCAGGTGAAGAGTGCCATCTTGTCTACTCTAACTACGATGATAAAAAAGGGGGGAATCTCCCTGAAGCCTTTCCTTCCTCAGCTGCAAACAACATTTGTCAAGTGTCTACAGGATAGTACAAGGTTTGAGATAATAAACGATCCCTGTTTCTTATTTTCATCTGCATTTAGTATTAAGGAAAACATGCAACTTGCCCCGTTTAGCTTTGACTTATGTAGATTTGATGCATGGTTTGAAATTATGGAAATCACCTTTCAACTTCCCACAATGACAAAAATTACCATCTTATCAGTAAATCATTCAATTAAATATTTGCAGGATTTGTCACATGACTTGCTAACGATAAAATAGTGGGGAAATCTCAAATGGGGCGAATGTAGTAAAAACTTTAACATTCAGTTATGCCATATAATTAAAGGGGAGAGACTGATTTAAGGGAATTGTTAACATTGTTAATGCATAATTTGTATGAAATTCAGAGTGAAACTCGGGATCTTGTCCAGGCTTCAATGGAATTGAGAACAATGCAAATAACAACAAGATGGATCCCCACACGGAGTTCCTTGTTCTGACCATCAAAGATTCTCATTTATTAAGAAGATTAAGATACAAATGTAGAGATATGAAATCCTCATGTGAAGAAGACATCACAATAAAAACAAAAAGGAAAATAAAACAGAAAACAGACTTTTTTTCGACTGTTCTGGCAAGATTGGCCAGCAATCCAGCATACATGTGATCCAAATCTCATTTTTAGTTGATTATCCATCTTCCTCTAAGGGAGGGCGAGCCCTGGCACAACGGTAAAGTTGTGTCCTTTTGACTTGTTGGTCATGGGTTCAAATCAGGACACA
Organism: Glycine tomentella; assembly: GCA_007407185.1. Classification (NCBI taxonomy): domain Eukaryota; kingdom Viridiplantae; phylum Streptophyta; class Magnoliopsida; order Fabales; family Fabaceae; genus Glycine; species Glycine tomentella. The sequence continues at coordinate 1,061,054 of PYAF01004908.1, forward strand.
ACCTTTTTGCATATGCAAGGAAAAAGCTACGTACAATATCCCTCCCCCTTACCTTCGTATAGCGTGGAGCCTTTGGGCAATAGGGTACGTAGTTTTCTTTTAGTTTTTATCCATCTTCCTCCAAGGGTGAATCCAACACCAGTTGTGTGTTGGTACTTGGTGGTGAATTCATGGGACTGCACAAAACCCAATATGCATGGATGTTGCCTGTTTCTTCCTTCTTTGCTTGAAGATTGCACCATCCACAGGATTGTCACCCTTCCATGATCTTCACCTCCATTTTGTCACCACCAAATTCTTCATTTCCTTCGCAACATTTGATTTGTCACACTGGACCAATTTTTTAATGACTCACATGAATAGATAAATTGTATGAAAGATTGAAAGGAACAAGAAAATAACAAATTGTTGTTGTCAATTGAATATCAATTATTAAAGGAGAGAAATCTCCTCTAAGGATTTTTCTTTACAGCTGAGCTTCTGCACTGTTTCTCGATGCTGCAACCTTAAATACCACTCCCTTGATCCCCTCCTATTTAAGATAAACCCCTGCCCTTCCAACCTCTAACTAATTGTTCTAATTAATTATTTGATAGTTTACCATAATTAACTTGCAATAAATGTTGTTATTTGGGAATCTCTTTTATAGTTTATTATTCTTGCTTATTATATTAGATGTGACTGCAGAACTGTTCGTTCTAGTGCTGCCCTGGCGCTTGGGAAGCTCAGCGGACTCAGTACCAGGGTTGACCCTTTAGTTAGTGATTTGCTGTCAAGTTTGCAGGTGATTTCAGTACTTCAATTTTGGCTTAAGCTGTTGCAATACTGTGAATCTAACATCTTGGTATTGCTGAATGTTACTTGTCCAATGCAAAACTATTGGAATTTGATTATTTAGGGATCAGATGGCGGTGTTCGGGAAACTATTCTGACTGCTTTGAGAGGTGTCTTGAAGCATGCTGGAAAGAATGTGAGCTCTGCTGTTCGAACTCGTTTTTACAGTGTTCTCAAGGAGTTAATCCATGATGATGATGAGAGAGTTCGAATATATGCTTCTAGCATATTGGGTGTCTTGACACAGGTTTGTAGACTATTGAACGGATTTGGATTTTACTGACATTTTTTTGTTTCCTCTTAATCTTCTTTCCTTTTGAATGACTATGAAATGTTACTCTTCCAGTTTTCTTATTACATTTGCTTTCATTTCCTAAATTTATCACAGATGCTTAATTCTACTTTACTGTTTGATTTTGTTTTTATGTTTTTCTGATTGTTTTGTAACTATAACTCCAGTACCTTGAAGATGCTCAGCTGACAGAGTTGATTCAAGAACTGTCAAGTCTAGCTAATTCACCAAGCTGGGCACCTAGGCATGGTTCCATCCTTACAATTTCTTCCTTGTTTCATTACAATCCAGCAACAATTTGTTCGTCTTCCTTGTTCCCAACTATTGTAGATTGCCTTAGAGACACCCTGAAAGATGAGAAGGTATGTTAATGCTAAATTAGTTTTGGTAGGCCATGTTTCTGAATTAGGCATTTCAATTCTGTATTTGGAAGTAATTGAGGAGTTAACGTGTATTAATTTCGAATTTGGCAATTATATGTTATGATGTGATAGTTATAATGATATATATAGGTTGTGAGACTTGTAGATGGCAATTAAGGTGTCAGATTATTATTTCTTGTGTTTTGAAGGAGGAATCTCTTTCTTTGTCTTATTTCCGATTTATCATTGGGTTCATCTACCACCGATCCTAATTAACTTGGGTTAAAGGTGCTATTGATGTTGATGTCATTGTGTTTATTTCTAAAGTCTAACAAGTTTCTTGTTATATTGCTATTGTCCGATTTTATTCAATTTTTGTGTAAAACAGTTCCCTCTTCGCGAAACTTCAACCAAGGCATTGGGAAGGCTCCTTGTTTATAGATCTCAGGTGGATCCTTCTGACACACTGCTTTACAAAGATGTTCTTTCATTGCTAGTATCATCCACACATGATGAGTCCAGTGAAGTTAGAAGAAGGGCATTATCTGCTGTAAAAGCTGTTGCCAAGGTATGTGCTTGAACAGTCTTGCCTTGACCATGATATCACCTGTAGAATAATATGGTTGAAAATTTACATGGTCAACATTTCTGCAACATTACAGGCAAATCCTTCAGCCATTATGTCACACGGCACTATTGTCGGTCCTGCACTAGCGGAGTGTATGAAAGATGGAAATACTCCGGTTAGACTTGCTGCAGAACGATGTGCACTACATGCCTTCCAACTAACAAAGGGTACTTTCACAGTTTCACCTGCATTCTGTTATATGCTCTTTATCTTTTTATTGATATTTTTGTTGGGCAAGGTTGATTGTGATTATGTTCTCAACATATATTTGTCTTTGACCATTGAATAAATAGGATAAATGATGTTCAAGAGTCTAGTCTTGAAAGCGTAAGCAATAATTAAATGCTAATAAAACATTTTTTGAATTTTATTTTTCTTGCTGACACTTCTTACAAGTTGAATGATTAGTTTTGTGAATGAAATCAAGTAATTAGTGTTTTTCATGACTGTGTATTTTCTGGAAGCTCATGACTTGTGATTAAGTAGAAGTAAAACGGAGTATATGCATTGTTAGTTTAGTATGAGGTGTATTAATTCTTCTTAATGATGAAACTTAAAGACCATACCTTTCACAAATGACACGCTTTAAATATCTTGGGTCCATCATTAAAACAATGGAGAAATAAAGGGTGATGTAAAGCATAGGATTCAAGTGGGTGAATGAAATGCAGTAGTGCCTTGAGTGTTTATCTGTAACAAAAGCTTAAAGACAAAATTTTACTGTACAGCTATTAGACATTTTCTGCATTTATTTTCCTCTGTACATCATTTCTATCAGAACCCTAGTTAGTTCTTGCTTCGATCTGTTTCTAAACTAGCCAGCCTTGAAATAACTTGTTACTCCAAAACAGCCATATATATAAAACTCAACACTCGAGTGCCATTCTTTCCCTTACAGCTTTCCGTGTCAACAAAAAACCTCTTCCAAAATTTATGTTTAATCTTACCATAAAAGCATATATCATCTATAAAAATCTTTAGTTTCGGCTGACATCGACATTTTTAATGTCACAACTATGAATTATTGAATAGGTTTTCCTTTCTGCCTACTGGAACAGAATTTTAGATTTAGCAACTGATAATTGTATTGTGGAGATGCTCTCCTAACTCTCTTTTGGGTTTTCCAGGTTCAGAAAATGTTCAAGCAGCACAGAAGTATATCACTGGCTTGGATGCTAGGCGCCTATCCAAGTTTCCTGAATATAGGTACTTATATAATCAAATATGCATTTCTATAGAATGATCATTTCAATCTTATGCAATGGAAGTACCAAATCCTGTATATTTAGGGGAGAAAAGAAAATGATAATGAATCTGACATGCAACTGGTAACAAAGTCTTTTTAGGTTCCAGATGAGATACAAAATTCCTCATTTAACTTAAAACAAGTCACAAAATGAAGAAAATTTCTTAATGCATTTTAGCCTATTAATTTATTGGCAAGCTAATTAGAGCTGTCAATGCGAGTTTGAGTCACTTTGCATTGATTTGCTTTTAAATGGGGGAGACCAAACAACGTGCACTCTGGGTGAAACAAGGAAACCTGCCTTCCTAATGTTCTCTATGTATTACCCTTGTACCCTGTTGAGCAAGGAAAGTGGAGAGAGAATTATTAAATGTAGAAATATAGGAAAAAGGAAGGAAAAATTATAGAGTTTCATAAGCTTTGTTGTTTGTATTTTTTCCCAGGGAAAAAAAACAAATTTAAGTGCTGAAATAACATTTGTGTTTAATTATAGGTTAATTTTTAAACTAAATGGATTATCTTTATTACTAGAATAGATAATCCTTGTTGATTTTTCAAAAAAAAAAAATCAGTATAAAAAAATAATTACTCATCTTAATGAATTAAGTTCTGTTAAATATCAGAAACTTTAATTACAACTAAACTTTTCTGGTAGTTTTCACTGGTTTCTTACGTAAGCCAACAACCCATGCAAAAATATGTTATTGATAAATCTCTTGTATTTACTGCTGTGCAGTGACGACAGTGATGACAGTGATGAAGATACCTCAAGTAGCTAAGTAGTTTGTCATCAACTGTTGTGTCCTTGCCTTTCTTCTCTGGTCGGAATACAAAATTTTGGTTGATAACTAAATTTTTGGTGGCACAATGATATAGTCAAAAAAAATATATAGATATACGCAATTTGAGGCACCTTACCCAATTTTTTTCCGCCTGGGTATTTGATTATGTCTATAATTGTAAATTAGATGAGGCGAATTATTTGTATATTAAAGATTTTTACTCAATCAATTTTGGTGGTATAATATATTTTTTGCTCACAATATTTTGTCTATTCTACAATGACAATGCCATCGTATCAGCTTTGATTTTTTCTGTATCTATTTATGATTTCTTAAAGCTGTTAATGGACTATGTGCAGGTGTTTTTAAGATGAATTTTGTTGGATTATATGAAAATAACAGTGGAGTTTTATTGTTGTTAGTTTGAGGGGAGAAGTTTTAGCTCGTGATCAGATCTATTTGTTTACGGAGAATTTGGTTGTCAATTCAATTTCTGATTTGATATATTGAAATATATTTGTTGGATGCTAATTTTTTAAAGATTTTTTTTTCTTCATCACATTGATTTATCATATACGAGGGTAGTTAATAGCTCCAACTAAACGGACGGGGTTATTCATGAGATGTTTTGTTCCAAAAATTTATAGTTTATGATTGTTTTTAACATTTTATTTTTTCTTTTAGCTATCATACTTTTATATGCAAAAATTGAATTTTTTTTTGCATTCTAATGAAATTACTTATAATTGATTATACGTATAATTTTTATTAAAATTATCTTATTTTCAGCTGTTCCAAACACGATAATTATTATTGATTTTTGATTAATTGTGTAGTTTTTTTACGATGATAGGCATTTTGATTTTTTTTCCCGTTATATAACTTATTGTGTACTTTTGTTCTTCTCTTTCTATCTTTCTCGTGGTTGTAATTTATTTTTTAGATTTTAGTTGTAAAAAGAAAATATATCTTTATTAAAATTATCTTATTTTCAGCTGTTCCAATTTCCAAACACATGATAATTATTATTGATTTTTTATTGATTGTGTAGCTTTGTTACGATGATAGGCATTTTGATTTTTTTTCCTGTTCTATAACTTATTGTGTATTTTTGTTTCTTCTCTTTCTATCTTTCTCGTGGTTGTAATTTATTTTTTAGATTTTGATTGTAAAAAGAAAATATATCTTTACGTATTATCGTGCCAAATAGGTGATAATTAGGTGTTGCTGTTTTTAATTACCGCCCGGAATTTATTCACCTGCGAGCATTATTCCTGCAATCCAATCTCCTTGCCTTCGAATGGAGCTCATAACGATAATGACTTAATTGCCCTCATCCAATGTTGATCTATAGTGCTCGTTTGCTTGATTATACTCCGTAAAGATATATTATTCCATGAAATGAAATGGTGTTCGTATTTTCTTTTTTCACCTTTTTAAAACAAAATACCACATATAACCCATATTGTTCCGTAATCATAGTGTTTCATTAAATTTATTCATGTTTCAATAGATAAAGCAGGAAGCTGATTATTTGTCTTTGAAACTTCAATTTAATGATTGAAGACCGAAGGTCGTGCTTTATTTAAGGTTGAATACAGTGATTAACAAAAACCTTGTCTATAAATATTTTCCAATTACTAGATAGAGAATTTTAATCAAGATTCATCTGAGAGCCTTACGAGATAATGTATGATATTAATATATGGGATTGTCAAAGTATAAGTCGGTTTCTCTAATGTGCATCCTAGAGTATAGGTTACGAACATAATTTTTTATTTACTAAAAAGTGTTTCTTATATTAAAAATATAAAATATTCAAAGATTCACTTTTTTAATTAATTTGAAACACTTTATAATATATTTAATGTTTTTTAATGTGTAGAAAAACTTGTTTTCAAACTCCTACTATAGCTGCAAATATAAGGAGTATGATACTACTTTGTATATGATACACATACACTGCACTGACAACTAAAATTTTGTCTTCAATAAAGAATAATTCGAGATTCGCGATTAGAAGTTTACCCGATTTAAATACTCTAATTCTCATATTTGTACTAGTTTCCATGTCATATGGATGGCCGTGCGTTTGCAAAACACATGTTCAAATGGATCTCTCATAAAAATCAGAGAGAAGCCTCCCCAATACGTTGACTAAATACTTCGATCACGATGTCTTAAAGTCCAAAGCGTAGACAGATTCCAGTGGAGATTCACTTTTATATTAAATCATGTACTATGGCTATATACTTACTTTTAATATAAATTCAAACTGTAAGAGAAATTCTCTGCTTTTTTTTTTTTTTTTTTACAGACAGAGAAATTCTACTCCGATTACATTTTTGCGACTGTATTTATTATCAAACTAATGTTTTTTTGTCATTATAATTTAAATATTTTTAATCTAAAGTAGATAAAAATTATTGACTCAAGTGACAAATAGATATGAGAGGTGCAATATATAGGCATTCCTCATTTTTTTTCACCACATTTTTTACAGTTAAGAGAGAAATAAGAACAAAACAGTGAAAAGTATAAGTGATGTTATGGATAGAAATAAAAAAAAATAAAAAGTATTATAAAATAAATTATTTGAAGAACATGAGAAGGGATGTACACAACCAAAACGAAACATATTATTCTATAAATGCTACGGTAGCAAAAGTAACTATTTTTTCGTTTTCATTTTCCATCCGGCCTCAGAAAAACAAAGAGCAGAACAACACTAGGTAGTATTAGATTTTACCAATACACACACACTGGTTAATTTTTATTTCTGTTAAAAAAAATACAAAGGTGAATATATAATTCTTGTTCTTGTTCACTAATCAGAGGCATGGCTACATACACATATCATACATAAATTTTGGGGAAAATATTGAAAAGTGACTAGCTATTGGCAGCACAACAGCCAGGGTCACTTAAGATTTTTGATTCTCTTTTGATATCCGACACATCCAATATCTTTCAATTTTTTGAACCAGTTATGATATTAATATTTGGTTTGAAGCTTAATCACACTTAAAAATTTTCATCTCTCTCTAATGATATATTATGTGAGGATCAAAATAGTTACAGTTATTTGTACACCTCTCCACCATTTGAGTACCCACTTGTCATTGTTTTTTTCAAAGAAAAAAAAAAATCAAAGCAAAGCAAAACAAAGGTATAGAGTAGTAGAGGGAAGGCATTATACTGGTTTCAAGGGAAATATTAATGGCAAAGTGTATGGTGGCATATGCACATTAAAGAAGTGCAATAAAAAGGGGATTGTTTTCAGTTGGGTAGGTCTGCGTTTTTATTTTGCTTTCAATAAGTTTCGACCACAACCAGAACTTTCTCCTCTCTCCTCTTAGTAATTTGCTTCAACGTTTGAAACATATGTTTAGACTTTAGATAGATGATGAAGCTCCATGATCATGCACCATTAATACACATGATGAATCAAATGCAAGCAATCATGATATTGATGCTGAAAGTCCAAGAGTGTCTCTGAGCAGCACCTTAATTAACCCCACCCACCACCCCATCCTCACCATTAATACTATTGAGAGAGAGAGAGAGAGAGAGAAAATAATAATAAAGAGATCAGGTTTAACCCC
>PYAF01004908.1:1068902-1113699 GCA_007407185.1 Glycine tomentella
GTACTGTTGTTGGCTGTTCTTGTTCTGCTCCTCATCCTAGTCATCATCTTCTCCTTCTTGGTTTCTTCTTGACCCTTTTTCTACAAACGTTTGAGGTTGAACCCAGCACCTTCAATTACACAAGGTATAGGAAAGTCAGCAGCTTGAGACTCCAAAGGATTCAGAGACACTTGGACAACATTAACAAGCCCCCTATCCTCACCATAGAGGTAATTAATATGCTAAATATGTGTATGTGTCAATGGTTGAAAATGTTCATGTTTTTCCTTTTTTGTTTTTCTATATAATCATCATCATCATCATTAGAATATTTTCATTGATAAATCATGTTGAATCTTAATTATTATTTCAGAGTCCAGATGGTGATCTCATAGATTGTGTCCATAAAAGAAAACAACCAGCTTTAGATCACCCCCTTTTAAAGAATCACAAGATCCAGGTACACGTACACGTACACCTCCTTCATAATTAAAATCGTAAGATATATATATATATATATATGCACCTAATTAATTAACTTAGATCACTAGTTTTTTTTTTTTCATTTGATTAATGGATAACAGAAAGTACCAACGAAGATGCCAAGGGGTATGAAGAGAGTAGAAGAGAAAGAGATGGAAAGTAGGAATGCATGGCAAATGTGGCATAAAAATGGAACGCGCTGTCCAAAGGGAACGGTTCCGATACGACGGAGCACGGTGCATGACGTGTTGAGAGCAAAGTCTTTGTTTGACTTTGGAAAGAAACAACGACGGTTTCGTCTTACTCGCCGCAGTGACGCCCCCGATGTAGTCAGCGGCAATGGCCATGAGGTTCGTACGTTTCATTTGCAACTACTAGTAAACAATTAAACAACGCTACCATTCTTTACTCTACATTGTTAATTATTTTTTCAAAGGACCATCTCTATTTATGGCTCTATATTGACTCGCCATATCGCATTTATTATATCATTAATTTTTTTTTATTTTCCTTAGGATATCATTTAACCAAGATACCCAAGTTGTAAATGTCATTTTTTAATTAAAGGAAATCAAATCCACTTGTCTTTGTATATACTTGTTACATGGGATATATATATTGAAAATATCAAGTTAATGAATATATAATTATCTCTGTTTTTATTTATAAGATCTAGTTATTTAATTCATTAGAAATAAAAAGAGTGATTAATTAATTTACTTGATAGTAATAAATTTATATATTTTTCAAAAAATATCATTTTTATTAATGTTGTTTTCTCTTTTAAATAATGTCAATACTCAATATAACATCTCTTCTATTTAATTAGGAACTTTTCTATTCTAAAAATATTAATATAAAAAACATACTCTAAGAGATACTTTTAAAATGAAAAAAACAGTATAAAAAAACATTAAATTGATAGATTACTAGTGCATTTTATATGGACAAACATTTTGTGAATTTCAAAGTGTTACTGCAAAATATTGTATAGTTGACGATTCTAAATGTGAAAGTGAAACTCCAAGAAGTACTAGTATTTTTTTTTATTTTTTTTGAATTTCACCATAAATAAGGGGTTGGCAATTAATGTCACTGTTATAAATAGTGTCAATATTTTGACCGAGGCGAGGACCACTAAGCATTTACACCGTCTCGTTTGGTAATTAATTAATTCGTAACATTCTTTTATTAGTTTTATATAACAAAGTTTACATTTTTTTATAATTATGAGAGATAGAAAAAAAAAGTGTAAAGTAATATGAATGATGCCATAGAGAGAAATAGTGAATTTTATAAATCATTTCAATTAGCCTACAGTTTTTTTTTATTAACTTATTAGTATATTTGACTAAATTAAAGGTATTTAGTGAATGAGATTATCTCATTACTTTATAACGTTATTTCAGACACTAGCATTTGAACTCTGATAATTACCAAATAATTAGTATACCAGATCATCCCATCTTACCTCCCTTGGCTAACAGCTCTACCTATATTTCATCAATCAATGTGCACATTGCTCTGACGCTTTATTTTATAATATTATCTTATCATATAGTAATCGATTATCTGTAAAGATATTTGGTCCCAAAAAACTAATATATTAAATCTGAATAATACTAAATCAAACAATCAAAGTTGATCAGTCTACAGTACATATGAATATAATCTAGAAAAAGTTTTTAATAGCTTAATTTTATAGTATAACTGTAACTTTTGGGGAATATAATTTACGTGAGTAAAACAGTTATATTAGTGTACCAAAAAGAAATATATTTTGCAAGTGTAGTTTTTATTTTGATTGAGAGGAAACTTCGCATTAATTATTAGTAATTATTTTGTGTATATATGTAGCATGCGATCGCATACACTGGATCATCACAGGAGGTGTACGGTGCAAAGGCAACAATAAATGTGTGGGAACCTTCGATCCAAGTAGTCAATGAGTTCAGTCTCTCTCAAATTTGGATTCTTTCTGGCTCCTTTGATGGCTCAGATCTCAACAGCATTGAAGCTGGATGGCAGGTATTCTATCTAAATTCTACTTTCTCTCTCTCTCTCTCTCTTCAAAGTTTCATAAATAACGTTTTCATAAAAGTTAATTGTTTAATCATTTGGACAGATAAGATCATCTCAAAATAATTATAATTGTATTTTCACATATTTATATCATATATTCATTAAACAACAAGATATATAACTTCTTTTTCTAGATGATTTCAAAAACAAATGTCTAGTAAGAGTAAGCAGATTTACATTTGTGTAGTGTCTTATTTTGCTTTATTACACACTCTACATAACTATCTAAATTATGAGTGCATTGCATTCAATGTGGAGAAATAGAGAAGCTAAGTTTACCAAATAGTAGTATATCTTTTCTCTCTTAATCTTTTGGTTTTTGGTGGGATTAAGAAATGGTCTCTAAAGCTTGATTGTTCTACTAGTCAGGTCAGTCCGGAGCTTTATGGTGACAGCAGGCCCAGATTATTCACTTACTGGACGGTCAGCATCCATCTCTCTCTTTTCTTCATTCTCCTCCTACTCACATCACATCAATCAACCCTAGCTTAAACATGAATGAACTTTTATATATATGATAAAGCGGTAGGGTGAATTTCTACTAGATGTTTTTATAAAATAATAATAATAATAAACTTGCAATAAATTAAACTCATGTATTTATTACTCAGAAAACAATTATTGGGATAGTTTGCCCTTGAGGAGATTTATAAATTTTGTCTAGTTTCTTCTGGGTGCTGCAGAGTGACTCATATCAAGCAACCGGATGCTACAACCTTCTTTGTGCGGGTTTTGTGCAAACAAATGGCAGGATAGCCATTGGAGCTGCCATTTCCCCCATCTCATCTTATGAATCCAACCAATATGACATCACCATCCTCATTTGGAAGGTTTATATTTAATTTCTTCCACATGCAAATTAATTTAAAGAACATATATATGATTTAATTTTGTCCAAATAATTATCTAATCCAATATATCAACTGTATATATACTCACTTCCTTTTGTAATATTAATTAATTAGGACCCGAAAGTAGGGAATTGGTGGATGAGTTTTGGTGATGGCACATTGGTAGGGTATTGGCCAGAAGAGTTATTCACACACTTGGCCACACACGCCACCATGGTGGAGTGGGGTGGGGAAGTGGTTAACACACGTGCCAATGGCCAACACACCTCAACCCAAATGGGCTCGGGCCACTTTGCTGATGATGGTTTTAGAAAAGCAAGCTATTTTCGTAATCTTGAGATTGTAGACACCGACAATAGTCTTAGCTCGGTGCACAATATCTTAACACTTGCTGAGAACACCAATTGTTATGACATCAAGAGCTCCTATAGTAACGAATGGGGCACATACTTCTATTATGGTGGGCCAGGCAACAATCCTCAGTGCCCATAATGCATGATATCATATCATATTTAATATTCTTCTTCAGCATGACGTACCTAGCTTTAACTTCGTTCTAGCACTATTGTTTTTGAGTTAGTTCACGTCCAAGTAATATCTTCGTGTTGTTGTTGCATTCTTTGCTTGTACGTAAATATAGAATTATTGTTGTAGAGCCATTTCCATTCTTGTTTCTGCCTTCACCTTTTTGTTTTGTTTCCTTTGGATGGAAGGGATCGAAGGAAAATGTATGTGTTGACGTTGTAGACTTGTAGTCAATAAGCAATTAAGGAATATCAGGACACATGTATTGTATATGGATGCATAAACACGTTTGGAAATGGTTAGATATTATTGAATGGCTTTCATCTATTAAATGTCAAGCTTAATTCTGTGAGATTTTTCCTTCACTTTTATTTTTTTCTTTCTTAAATATCCTATTGCTCCATGAAGTGCGATAAGATTTTATACTTGAGTTTAAAGGTTTAATTTTTTTCACTTTTCCTAAATTTTATAAATTTCATGTATTGTGGTAACAAATAAACTAAGGATCAGCCATATTTGGATATATCTCTCCCTCTCTGGTCTCCTTCCACCCTCTCTATCTATCTAATGACTAATTCTTCTTGCTCTCACCAACATATACTTATCATTTTTTTCTTATTTCAATACTTTTGTTTGTTGTACTACAGCAAGTTTGGAGACAATCCCATTAGTTTGTCCTAATCACGCCTTTTAATTTTCTCTCCCTTCTCGTCCTTTCAATAAAAAATTACATCTGAAAAACAAATAGGAAAGAAAATTAGTCACATGTCATATTTAGGGATAGGAAAAGAATCACAAAAAGGATTTTTTTTAAAAGACAAACACAAACAGGGGATATATATTTGTTCTCATGAGTCATGGCATATGTGTGTAATAATTTTAAATTTTCACATTCTCACTAAAAAATGACATTTTTATACCCTTATTTTTTTTTTTAGTTTTACATTTTTTCTTTCTTTCCTTTCACATTACCTATCACTCGTATACCACTTTCTTTCTTGTCCTCTAATGGGTTATGGTTGTATATATATGTGAGATGTGTCAAACAATCGGTATCCTATTTTATTTCCAACAATCTTCTCTATTTTCTATATTTGTCCTATGCAATTAAATGAAAATGATACTTTAGAAAATGAATTATTGAGACTACCAAAAGTAAATTATGATAACTTATATTCTTAATTATCGTAATCCATTTTTTTCTTATATTTCAAATCTGATGGAGTAAGTTAAACTGATCCTGTCCACGTCATTAAAAAAGTAAAAACTATATAAGTTGAAAAGAATTTTTGGGTCCATAAAATATGTGAGCCACAGCACGGCATGGCTCCACCCTGCCCTCAAAGTTGAAACAGGCCACGATCAAGCTATAAGGAAATGGGCTATGCTACTCCGACCTTTGTTAAATTCACCACCAACTTTTCCAAAAACTATTTTACAAAGTTACCCTTGACTGAATATATGTTGTTGTTGTGATATAGGTTGTAACTTTGCAATACATAGTGGAAATACGTTTTAGATGCATATTGTGTCAAAAAATAACAAAAATATCTTTTCATTGTGTATTCTCATCGTGTAATTAATTTTTTGAAAATGGCAGTCAAAGCATCAAAAAACCAAAAACCAGCCCTTTATAAAAGACAAGGATGAACAAAACCATGGGGACTAGGCCAAGACCAATGCTAAAAAAGCAGGACCTATGATGTGGAAGCCCATTAAAAATACGGGCAAAGTAGTAAGAACAAAAAGAGAAAATCTTGTTCCACCAAAAAGAACAACTGCAAAATGAGCTATACAATCTGCACAACAATTATCTTCTAAAAAAAAAAAGATGTTAATTACCTTAATGACTATACAAGTTGCCCTTTTATGATAATCAAATAATTGTGATATAAATTACCTTTTTCAATTGAACCAAGTTACCTTTTTTATTATTAGTAATAAATAAACTAGATTTTGTTAAGCATTTTTATTGAAAATTTGTTTCAGTTGTGTTAATTTTGTTTTGTGCTTTGTGAAAAAAATTACACAACTAAATATTTTTCCATGTGAGACAATACACAACAAAAAAAGTTATGTATTCTTCAGTTTGACCCAACACATCGATCAGTGATGCATAAACTGGGTCAACTCAAAACAAACACAGTATGCTGTATGGATTTCTTTCACAAATTTAGAACTTCAATTCGTAAAACGTAATTGATAAACATGATATATATGCCGTAGGGTTTTTCATAAGATAATAATTAATTGAAAGCTTAATCTGATCAGTCAAAGCAACATGAACATGCATATCCTAAAAAAAGAAAAAGTGCAAATCGACTTTGTCCTTTCACTTCCTAGCCAATACATTTTCCTTTTCTCTAGTCTATACATTTACATTTTTAGATTAATACAATAAACAGAAGAATTTTCAACATCTCTGGCATGCATATATATAACAAACTAACAGCTATATAAATAACCATTAGTGCAACTTTTGATTTTATTTTTCCCTAAATTTTTTTTCTAAACATTAAGGATAAATATATTTCCACTCTATTTGATACCTTAAAGACCAAAAGATAGAAATTAAAGAGAAAAGTATAAATATAATATTGTGATGAGAAGGCAGAAATAAATAAAACAATAAGAAGTGTTAAATGAGTATATCTGAGTTAAGGCTCGAATTTGTAATAACGGAAATGTGTGTCCTATGTGCATGTAAGTCCTTGGTGACAAGATCACCAGCACCAAACTCAATAGGATCATATGTTGAGTCTTTCGGGATAAACTTCACTCTCACTCTCAACAAAAAAAAAAAAATGTCTGTTGTGTCTCCGTGTGTAACTCATATTGACCGGGATGACTTTCCCATCTATAACCAAAACAAAATCAACATATAATCATAAACATGAATACATATACATAGAGCAAATATTAACCCTAAATAACATGTTGGAAGAAATTTAATCACTCACTTTGGCCTCGAATAAACACCCAAATCATGACATTGTTAACTCTGGAGTTAAATTAAAGAAAACCTTAGTTAGGTTAGAAGATAGATGAAACAAAAGTATATTTGGCCCCATAAAAACAAGTTTATTTCCTTTAACTCCATATTTAGTTACTAAATTTTTATTTTTTTAAATTGAAGATATTTAGACATATTTTTAACACTTCTCCTTGTCCTTAATATATCTTTGGGACATCGGTTTGAATTTTAAGGTTTAAAGTCCAAGTTTATTTTTATTCGTGTTTGCTTTGTTCCTTATATTTTCGTTACAATTCTTTCTTGAGTGAACCACCTCTTCATTATAAGTTGAGATTCCGTCAAATGCATTTATCCTTTTTTGGTCAACTAGTATTTTAGGTTAGCTTTAATATCTAAATTTTATTCTTCATAATTAATTATAAAAAAACAAAAAAATACAAGATACATGAATTTAGAAGAAGAAAAAAAGATAGAGTTTGAAAAGATAAATCAACTGCACCGTACTATCTTAAGATACGTAGAAAATAAGATTTGAATTTTAAAGATAATATATATATATATATAATTAAATTATGAAATTCAGATATAACTTGTTAAACTTCAAATATAAATAATATTTATATCATAAAGAAACACGCACAAATTATACATGAATTTGAAAATAAGTAAAATCTATCTTTAGAAATAGAGAATAATATTTGAAATTAGGTTGTGATATTCAATTGTGACGTGTTAAACTGTCTTGATATTTTCTGGTCATCTAGAATTAGCACTTTAATTTAGTTTTAACAAAAAATACAATCAAAATATAAATAAATAAAAAAACTCTTGTCTCCCTCTTCATATTCTTTGTCTGCACACTTTAATTGTTTAATGATTCCCGAAGCTTGCTTTCTACCCCTAACATGTGTTTGACATGCACCACGTGTGTTGTGAGTTGCTTCACCAAGAGTTCTTTGTTAAAATTTCTCACCAATGAAGTTGGCAAGATGTACACCAGATCTACACCGTCATTTTAGAATTGTATATTGTCGATGTCCGGGTATAAAGCATGAATTGTTTATATTTTACTATTAATGTTTTTTATCTATATCAAATTGACAATTTCAAATTATCTAAAAAGATATAAATTGTTAAAATAATAACGGATAAATACACTGTTAGTAAAGTCTTTACCATAATAAGGATTGTATTTGACAATTTTGATTGGCATTCGAAATCCTGGCTTTAAAAACTTTATGGTGGAGTCTGATTCTGAGTTGTTATCTATTGCAGTCAGGATATCCTAATCATCATCCTTGTTATCTCCAATGGAGACTCTTTCCAAATTCCAATGGTATCGAGTGAAGAAAATCCCTTCTTACTAATTATGGATTGTCTTTAGTTAATCAGAATAGAGTAGTTTTTGTGTGGAGAGATGAACAAGATCATGTATATTCCGGTAGGATTTCCTATGCCATATAGTTATATATAATTATATAGTCACCAGATGTGGAAGTACTTCATTATATATAACCCTCTACTAGGATTATATTCTTTATGTAATCAAGGCTTCTGCCACCACTTTATATTCTAAGTATGATAATAGTGATGTAATGTCAATATGAAATGTACAAATAAAAATATATAATAAATATAAATTTATAGATATTTAATTTTCAGTATTCAATTTTATTATTGTGAATACTATATTTGCGCATGTAATTTAATCTTGTGCATTTATGATTAATAAGTTTTTATTTTTTATTATAAAATTATTTTAAAATGGTATTTTAATCATTTGTTTGTAAAATTTACACGCGTATATGGACACACACAATTTATTGACGTTTCCATGAGTTCTTGTGATAAGTATTTATTATTAAAATGTCGATTCAAGATATCATTGTGAAATTTTATATTATGTTGTCATAACCTTTTTTACAATCATATATTAAATCCATTACTAGCTATGTATCAATGGACAAAAACAGAGTTTTTTGGGGGTGAGGTGATGGATGGATGGGAGGAGTGTGTCACAAAATTGAATTTGTAATTAAATAAAATTTAAGAGAGGGATAAAATTGAGTAATTAATGATAAAAACTAATCTAAGTTAGGCTTAATTTAATAAACCTGTGGAGGAGGATTGATTAGCTCTGCGGACCAAACTTTGGTGGTGAGCCAGGACTAGTACTCGAGACTTTGGAAGTTGGAGTAGTCTCTTTTTCTTTTCCCTTGGGCTTGTTGGAAGCTGATTTTCCCATTTCGATCACTAGCTCGATCTCAACTCTCAAGATTATTTTGGTAATTTTTTTAAGAACCGTTCAATGTCGATTAAAATGATCAAACGGTGAATTTGAGAATAGTTATTTAAGTAATTTATGTAATAATAATTTTAATTAATTTTTCACATCTAAAAGATTTACCGCATTATCTTCAACAAAACCTTGGTTGACAACTATATCTTCTCTCACCACAATTTTCTTCATCATTTTCAACTTCTTCCCCAATTTTGCCTTCTTCGTTCGTTTCATTTTCAACTTCCTTTTGATCCACATATGCAGTTGTGTGTCCTGCAACCCATATAATAACAACAAATTAATGTTTTACAATTCAATCTACAATCATAAAAAAATACGCTTACACCTAAACGAAGAAACCAAAATCAGATGAAGTGTGCAAAAACAAAATTCGGATACTCAAAGGCTTATTCAAAATATAAAAAATAAAAAACCAAAGACTTTCAACACATACCGGAAAGAATACTATTTATGATGGTGCCAAATAGCCAAAAAAACACATTTTCCAGTGCGATATGTTCTTCAACCCAAGCATACAACAGTTATTGTAGAGCCCTTTTCCTTAATCTTTGTTGTGTGCTTTCACCTCCACTACCACCAAACAACCGCTAATCAAACCGCAATTGACAACATGCGAATGCAATACACAACAAACCCAAATCGAAAATACTTAGTACCTCCGACTACCAACAAAAACAGAGATAAAAAAAATAGGTATATAACATTGTCTGCCACTCATACTAGAACGGCATCTATATAAGTTTTGATACACGTGAAAAAATAATTAAACATTATTTTTTATATTAAAAAATATCATTGACAGATAAATCGCTTAATTAGCTACTCTCAAACTAATCGTCAGATCATTTTAATCGATATCTAACGGCTCCTAAAAAAATTTCAAGATGTCTCGCACAGTAGAAGTGGTCATATATCAAACCACGCCAGGGAAAATTATTCAAACCACGTGAAGTATAATTACTTAAAATAAATAATTTAATAAAAAATGTTTTTTAAAAATATATTTATTTGTATGCAAAATTTGATTAATATATTATATTTAACCTACCCGAATGCGGTATATTCACTATTACAATTTTATTGATGTAATAGTGTTTGTTAATTTTTTAGAACAATGATAATACAACTTAATTAATTTAAGTTCATTTCTTAATTATAATTCTATTATTCTATATAAATTTAAAAATATATGCTTTTGTTAAAATAGTAATTTTGTTTTTTATTTTCATTCAATGTTTTTTTAAAAAAAATAATGAATTAAATAGAAATTATATTACACCAGAAAATAACTATAATAATATATTTTTTTAATAATAATGATGTAATGTATAAATAAAAATATATATAGTAAATATAAATTTTTATATATATTAATTTTGAGTATTCATTTTTGTTATTGTGAATACTATGTTTGCGTGTAATTGAATCTTGAGTGTTCATAATTAATAAGTTTTTATTTTCTTATTATAAAAATTAAAAAATTATTTTAAAATAATATTTTAATCACTTCTTCATAAAATTTACATGCACACTTACACTCACGAATCATATATAATGTAAAATTACACAATAATATCTTGGATTGACCATTTTCATGAGTTATTGTGATAAATTTTTGTTTTTTAAATTTGTTTCAAGATATCATTGTGAAAGTTTACATTATATATAGTCATTAGACCCCTTTTATAACTATATATTAAACTCATTAGTAGTTATGTATCAACGGATATAAAGCAGATGGAGTTTTTTTGGCTTTGGGGCAATTGGTGATGGTGAGGATGTTGGTTGGATGGGAGGAGCCTGTCACATAATTAAATTTGTAATTAAATAAAAATTAAGGGAGGGATAAAATTGAGTAATTAATTATAAAAACTAAACAAAGTTAGGTCTAATTTAATATACCTGTGGTGGAGGAGTGATATAGCTCTCGAGACCCAACTGTGGTGGTGGACTAGACTATTACAATTCGAATTATGTAATAGAATTTGTTAATTCCTGAGAATAGATAATATAACTTAATTAACTTAAGTTCATTTGTTAATTATAATTCTGTTACTCTATATAAATTAAAATATTTTTTTTTGTTAAAATAGTAATGGTGTTTGTTAATTTCATGGATTCATTATTATCAGTGTTTGGTAAAAAAATTAATGAATTAAACAGGAAATTGTATTACATCGGACAATAAATATAATATAGAAAAATTTATTTATAAGTCAAAAAACTCTAAATAAGTGAGGTATTCGTTTTATCTTTTTCTTAAATAAGTGAGATAAAAAAAATACTTATAGAATTACACTTTTATCTTTAAAAAAAGGTGTCAAAATTAAAACTACATATTTATCCTTAAAATAAAAAGATAAAAAGATCAAGATTATTTATTCACAATAAGACAAAAAGAATATTAATGACGTGAAAGACCGGACATAATTATCAAGTTAAACGACTGTTATATGATAATTGTTATCTATATTTAGTTTGTGTATTTAAATTATATAGCAATTAATTTCTTTTCTTTTGATGTTTCTTTTGACTTAAAAAGATAGTATTTTAAATTCTTTTGAGTTTTTATCTTAAAAATGTTAAAGTTAGTAATTTCATAGTGTTTTATTCTATCTTGTAGAGTTTTTGGCCACATCAACAGAAGAATGGAAGATGTATGAAGAATTGGAGTTGCGCACTCAGCTCATCAGTGCACACTCAGCGCGAGAAATCAAGCTGGAAGCCAACTGTATCTTGCATGTGCGCTAAGTGCGCATTTGGCGGCTTAGCGTGTGGCTACTGAAGCCAGTTGTATTGTGCATGTGCGCTAAGCGCATATCATTTGGAGGCTTAGCGTGTGATCACTAAAGTCGTCTGTATTTTGCATGTGTGCTCAGCGCGCATATGTAGGTTTAACACATAGTCATTTTCAAAAAGTATGATTGTATAGTGTTTTGAAGAATATAAAAGGCTGACATTGTGCTTTTGGAGTAGGCATTTGGACACCAAAAGAGAAAAACTCACTCACTTGGAACTCTTCTTCCATTTCCTTTGCTTCATCTTGTATTTTTTAGCCTCTCATGACTATGATAGGTTAAATTACCTGTTGTTGGGGGCTTGAAAACCAATCATTCTTGATGTGATGATCTTTACTATCCATTTAATGTTATTTCAATATTATTGCTTCTTTTATAAGTTTATTGTCTTGTTTATGGTTTGATCATCTATTCACATGTATGTTATAGGGTTTTAATCATTGAAAAATGTTTTATCCTAAGAACTTGAAGGAGTTTCTAGATAATGTACGTCTAGGGATAAAATGATGTTATTTAACCTTATTTATACATCTTTATTTTTAAAGCAAATTATTTGGTTTAGCTCTTAAGGGATTAGGAATGAAATTAGATAATTTAGATTCTTTCACATAAAGAATCTTGGTTAGAATAATTTAGTTGATAAAGATAATAGTTAGAATAACTTTAAATGATAAAAAATCTCTAACATTGCATCAATAATAGTTTTGATAGGTAAAACATCCTCAACACATCCACAAAAAGATGCACCAAACATCAAGTTTCACCTCCAAGCGTTTATTTTCTTGTCTCTTGCATGTGCTATGCTTTGTTATCCTTTATTATGGTTAAATTTCATATTTCTACATTATCACTTGAAAAATATCTAGTTTAGTCATCTATTTACTTAAAAGTTATATATATATATATATATATATATATATATACAAATTTCGATTACAGTCAAAATCCCTGTAGACGCAACACTCGATCTTACCATTTTAATATTGCTTTGATAAATTGATACCCTTGACAAGGAGTTAACAATATATTTCCGTGTTGTCATCATGTTGATGATTTTTCAAACAGCGAATACTATAGTATTTTCAAAGCCAGGCAGAAGAGCATACTGGTTTAACAAGTAATACAACATCACATATCCCTTTCTTAAAAGATTGCAATTTACATCTTACCCTAGCAAATCCTCGTCTTCAAATTGGCAATATACAAAATGGAATTGCGAAACAAAAAAGGATCCATTTCATATTCGGATATTCCTCTGCAGCAATTCATCTTTCCCATTCCAACTCTGAAACTTTAGGGCCACCCTTTGCTTGAAGGCCATGTATGCCTCTGGATTGCTGATTAGTTATCTGGTCCCAACCCATAATGTGTGGCAATGCAAACTGCATCAGAAGACAAATTAATAAGTGACAAATCTCTTACCAAGGTGCAAAATAATCCTAAACATTTTTTTGGGGACAAGGGCTGCTAGAATAAATGTAGAGATGAAAATGGAATTGAAGTTTCACTGAATCAGCTACTTGGCTTTCTACAATCTGTTTGGATGATAGACTACCATAACCACAAAACATCAGAAAGAAGGAAAGAGAGAAAACTGGAAGTAACTAACTGCTATCAATAGAATTAACAGAAAATGAATAAAACTAATCATCTAAGAAGGACTAGCGGTCATATATGTATAACTGGATCCAAAGCCACTCAAGAAACGAGCAGGGACTGGGAAGTAAGAACTGGATCCTACCCCACTAATAAAGAAACGTGGCATGAATGCTCCTAGCTGCCCAATACAAACAGCTATTCTGAGAATTGATTTTTAAAAAAAAAAAAAAAAAAAAAAAAAAACTGGCTAAGCAAAGAACTGATGGTGAAGTGGTTTGAATCTTTCAAAAAGTTAATAATAATTCAACCAGTTTTATTTATAAGCCAAATGATGAACCAGTTTCAAAATACAAAGGCTCACATATAAGCAAGGCATGATATGACTTGCCTCCCTCCTACTTTTCATGTATGTTGTACTCATTATCCTACAAGGGACTTGCAAATAAAACCTCCTCTTAACTTTAATATATGTTGTATGTTTGACTGAGTGTCCAATGCGAGACTTCGAAGCATCAAGCAACACAATAGTTACCCTTTCAGCCTCTTTTTGGTTTAATGTTTTATGTCATGTTGCATTTGTAGGATGATCATTATTTAACCTCTTATACTGGGTTTTTCTTTTCTTGCAGGTCATAGAATATGGTGGGCATGTGGTAGTGTATATGTTTGGTTCAACCATGCTTAGACTAGTGAACCACGAATACCTTAATTGGTTCAATGACTAGAACAGTTTTATATATACTTATTTTAAGTTCTATTTATCTACAGTAAATTGTGAATGAAATCAACGTCATGACAGTTTTTTGCAGTAAACAAAATAACATATTCAACCATATTTCAATCCTCACCTAAAAACAAAACTGGGTTGTTGCCAACATGGTCACATGTGCAGAAAATAGTTCAAGAATGCTAATAAAAATGTCAAACAGGCAGTCTGAAATTCTGGATCAGAAAGCTGATAAATTTAAAGAACCACAGTGTTAAATCAAGATTCAAGGCATTATTGTAAAGTATTATTTCAAGACAAGAACTGTGTTGATTAAAGATTAATGGAATAATAGGCATGCAGAATGCCAGGATAATTATTTTCTTTATCGGTTTCTCACTTCATCGCTAGAAAGAAAATTGGTGAAAAGATAACAGATAACCCTCTCCATTTTTATTTCATAAATATCGCAAGCAGAAACTCATCAGTCCATAACTAGTGGAAGCTATCATAAATGAACACAAACTTATGAGAAACTAAGCAGATAAAAGGCATACAGTGCAAGCTGTCTTCATTACAGCAAACTCAGCAGTTGTGACCGGAACACTGAAGTAGTCTTTGGTGTTTAACAGGTTGTTGACAACAGCTGCCAAAGAAGGAGCAATAATCAGAGAGAGCGTGGGGTGCATTGTGCAATCTATAGTAAGCAGCACAAAAGGAGAAAAACTTAACAAAAACATATCTTACTCAAAGACACAAAGTAGCCATTTGCATGAGGCTTAATTGCTAAGCTCTTCCTTACTTGACCAGCATTACTGCAACATAAGGTGCTTACTAAACCATCACTAATTATCTTTAAAGTGGTATAAATATATATATAAAAAAAATCTCATTAATAGGTTAATGATAATTAGTTGGCCAGAAAAAACTAGTCCAAGAGCCATGAAACCAACCTTGATAACATTGAGGGGTCATGAAAGAAATCACAGGAATCTTGAACATCCATGGTTATCAAAGAACCAACTTCAGTTGCCGAGAGAGCAAATCTCTACAAAAGGATAATCATTATTAGAGGAAGAAGATAAAGGGACATCAAAACGTTCTATGTATGTTTCCTCCTTGAATTACTAAATAGAACATCAAAAACAAGATATTAGGTCAACTTGACAATGCATTCTCTATTGCAGAAACGGGGGAGGAGGAGGAGAGGAGGGGGGAGGGAGGGGGACCTGTCACAACCCAGACAACATTAAGCGTGCAAATGGAATAGCAAAAATAATTACCTGTCTTTTATCCCAGTCATATTTGCGCTCTCCAATAGAATGCATGAAAGTCATCATGATTGAACCGCGTCGATCAACTACAACTGTCCCAGACTGACAAGTGGAATTGAAAAATATGATGTTTGGTTAATACAACACGCACACGCAAAAAAAAGAAGTCACATTCAATAAATTTGTTAAAAGAACACCACAATCTTACATCCAACTTAGTGAAAGTTGGAAGACATGGAATCAACGAGAATGCAGCTTTGCCCTTGTAAACAGTATAAGGAGCAAATATTCGATAGGAAGCGTGTCCTGCAAGTTTATGGCAGGAAAACAGAAGTAAAGGTAATGCATCAACTGGTAACAAAAATATAAACACTTGTATAAAGCAATGCCTTTGGCAGCATAGTTATTTGTAGCAGTAGAAATGGCAACTGAATAGATAAAATGGCGCCCCTCCCGGCGCAGACGGTCTCCGACTTCAACTTTCCTAGAGGACAGCACTTCCAAGAGCCTATGCCTGTTTCACAAAATTGCAAAAATTAAATGCATATCGTGTCACGATGTCATCTATCTAACATTATCAAAAGCATATGTTTTATTTTGCATAAGCATGGCCTAGTAAACGAGAGATTCCATGTTAAAACAATAAAATAAGCCTATGCCTTTTTTACAACCTTTTTCTTTAGTGTTCGGACAAGGTTGCAAAGAATAATGAATCGATTAGAAAGTAGAGGTAATAAGTGATGGTGAAAGAAAAAGTAAGTACCTGGAAGTGGAAGTGAGAGGGAACACGCGAGATAGCTTGAACATTTTGGAAGGCTTTCTTTTCTCAATCTCTCGTTCTTCTTCACTTGTGAGTTGCGTCAGTAGCAGTAGCACACGACATGGGGTTTTATATTGCCTATGCCGGTTGATGCCCAATTCAAAATGGAAATGGAAAAGACTCCCGATTGACCGCTCTTGACTCTTCTCGCCTTTCCCGAAACGACGCCGTGACCTAAATATTTTGTTTTGATAAAAGAAATTAAGTAATTTTACCTAGCCAGTCCCACCCCACAACGTGTTCAAATCCAAACCAATCTACAATAAAAATAAAAAATCACTCAAAAAACAAAAATTGAATCACACTAATTTTTTTTATGAACTTTTCTTAAATGATTTGATTCACTTTGTGGTTTATGTTTTTAAAACAAACCAAAATGCAACAATTATATTATTTTAATGTTATGAATTTTATATATATATCATTTGAGTTTTATAATATTTTGTAGGATTGTGTATATGAATCTTATAAAATGTATATTATTTTCTTTTTCAAATAATTTTTTTAAGATATGTTTTGTTTAAAATAGATGAAAAAATGACTGATTTTTATTGTAAAAAAATTAACATATTAATAAATTTTGTAGATTGGTATATATTTTTAATATAATTTAATTTAAAAGATAAAAAGTATAAAAATTTTAATGAAATAATATTTTAGTGGAAATTACAAAAATCGATTCAAAGTGAACTGTAAAATATTAATTTGATTTTGGACCAAATCGAACCACATATGTTTTATAAATTTGGTTCAAGTAACATTTTAGTGAAAATCGAACTTTAAACACCCTTAAGAATGCATGTCGCATTAGCCTCAATTGCCCATGATTTTTGCACCTTTTTTTTCTCTTCTCATTTCCCATAAATATTTAATACGATGATTTTTCATTTTGTTAGATATTTTTTAAATATTTAACACAACAGAAAAACAATTTTCTATTTTTTTTTACTTTTTTATAAAAAAAAATTATAATAAAATTTGTTACGGTAGAGCATATAACTTGAAGTTACTTGTATAAGTAATTATTGCTTAACGATATTATACCATAAAATAACATATTTTAAGCATTGTAGGACCCACAAAATTAATTTAAGCATTCACTTTAATAATTTTAGCATTAGAGGGTGAGTTTTTGTTTAAAATACTTAACTATATATAGTATTGTAAGACTTACAAAATTATGATAAATAACTTATAAACAATTATACATTATAAATACTCTTAAGAAACTATATACCTAAATGATGATTGACCACTTGGGCATTTGTCCTCTACCACACTTTAGAGCATAATCATTAGTTTAAGTTAATATTACCACATAATGAAGAATTAACATTACATTAGAAAATATAATTTTGGATTGATTCAATTTACATATCAAATTGTGATATTTAAGTTTGACCAACCCAATTAGATTATAATACATACATTAGATATTATTATATAATAATTGTAATTCATTTTGTAATACACATTAAATTTGTGTGAAAGAATTTGATTTTAATCCCACATAACATATCTTTAGATAGGACAAAAAACGTGAAATATAATTAAGCTTGAGATAAAAAAATTAATCATGATCGACTAAAAAAATAAAGCCTGTGAAATATCTTGGGTCTCACCAAAAAGCAAACCACTTTATTATGGTGATTAGAAAAAAAAAAAAAAAAAGAGAATGAGATTAGATTTGTATCTCCTTAAAAAAAAAAAAAAAAGAGTTGCATGAATTGTATCTTATGTATAGGTCAAATTTTAATGTATTTATTTCGGATTGGGTTTTTACATATCATAAATGATTTTAATTTTTAAAAGCAAATAATTATATTTATTCATTAAAAATATATAACATGAAAAACTTAAACTTTATTTTATTTAAGATTTAAGATTAGAATATTCATTTATCTTAGAAAAGACCAGAACATTTTTTTAAAATCATTAAACATTCACTTATCATTAAATTTTTAAACATTTACACAAGATATTTCAAACATGGAGATCAATATTAGTATCATTTATTCGAGTAATATTGATATCGATTGCTTTATAAATGTGACCAAGAGAATATTCTACTAAATCTGATCATATAGATTATTCACCAACACTCTTATTATTCTGAAATAAGAAAAATACAAATTATTTTATCTTAATATAATTTTGTTCATATTACAATATTTAAAAGTATAATTAATGTTACATAAACTAATATCATAAAATCAAAAACATATCCACAACGCACTGATTCAGTAAAAGGTCAGTTATTTATTTATTATTTATAGGAGTATTGTTTATTATTCATTATTTTGCTGCAATGAAAACTTTTTCTGGGTTCTACAATAAATTATAGAAATGATATTGTAATTTTGTTTGGTTTGGTTCCCCGATCCCGATCCCGATCCCGATCCCATTCCCTTTATTTTCTTTCGACTGGTATCGGATGCAGCTCTGTAGTTTCTTCTTGGTGGATCCATTTTGATCTCATCCACGATGTGTTGCATTTGTTTTTCACGATGCTGAACCCGAAGCCGCACTTCTTCTAATCACACGACGACTCATTCCGTACACTTCACACTCTCGTCAACAATGGCCGGTGTTGCCGGAGCCACAGTGGTGCGAACCCCTCATCTTTCTTTTCAATTGCACTTCAGTTGAAACTATTCTAGTTCCCAGTTTCAGTCAATTATTATCACAATTTTTCATTTTTCTTTTTCTGATTCGGCTCTCTGCAGAGTCCCTCTATCGGTGAAACCAACGATGCGCAGAAGAATGTGTTCGATTTGGGAGCGTTTGTTGGAGACCTAACTTTGGAAGATGATCCAAGCAGGTCTTCTTCACTTTCTACTAAGTTTATTTCTAGTTCATTCACTTTTGAGCATGCAACTTCAGAATCAAGACTTGTTTTATATGTTTTTGTTAACTTTGCAGCGATGATATATCATTGGAAGGACTAGAACAGGAACTAGAAGAGTGTAAGAACAATGATGTGAGTCACTTTGCCGTTGTTGTGTTGAGAACACTGCTATTTAAATGGATCGGCTTATATTAAGTTATTGTGTTGCTTTGTTTTGTGTAGGTAGTTGCAAATATACTGTCTAAAGGTACCAAACTTAGGGATTATACAAAAGGAGTTGAGAACGATTTGCGCAAAGTTGAATTGGATTCAATTCAGGTTTGTGGTCAATTTTCTGAATTTTTTTTTGACAGCTATTCCTTTTTATTTTGCTTATCCTGGTTAGTATGAATATCTGATTAAAGTGTGGTTATTTTTACTCAACTAATGCTTTTGCTTTTTCTTGATTTGATGATTAGTTTTTGTATCGTTCCTTTTTTTGCAGGATTATATTAAAGAAAGTGATAATCTAGTTTCTCTTCATGATCAAATTCATGATTGTGATAGTATCTTGTCACAGATGGAAACTCTTCTTAGTGGATTTCAGGTATGTTTTTGGCCTAGTAAGTTTTACCTTGAAGTTTGAATTTGACACTTCAATTTTCCTCTCTTTTTATGAAGACCTATCCCCATGAGAATTCTTAGATTCACTCTGCAATGCTGTACTTATTGACCTGTTTTTCATCTTTAATAGTCATGTAACAAAAACCATGTACGGTCATAGTAATACATTCAATAATTTGAAGGACTTAATAAAAATTTGGAGTACATTTTTTCTTGTCTATATTGAATATTAAATCACGAATTCTTTCTTATTTTTTATGAGGCTGAAATTGGTTCCATTAGTTCAGACATAAAGATTCTCCAAGAGAAGTCTATGGATATGAGTTTGAGACTTAAGAATCGCAAGGTATGAATGTTTGATTTAGACAAAAAAAAAAATTCAAAGTTGTTCATAAATTTTACCACCCTTTTGCCTTTGGTTATTTTTTTTATCAGCAAAAATAAGTATGCATTATATATATATATATATATATATATATATATAAATCAGTACAAGTAGTACTAATATCTGTACATCCCAGTGTGCATGTTATCTTTGTAGGGTTATGGTAAGGAAATCTGCTTGAGATATTAGAATACCATAACCCCCATTTCTGGGCACACTGGAATACCTATTACAAAAAGTATCTATGGTCTAATCCCTCCCTTGTACAAGAATCCAGATTTAATATTACTGGCCCAAAATTGGAATGGCAGCTCAAAATCATTATCTAAATATCTAAGCCATGTCCAGCAGAAGAAAATTGCATACTCCATCAATTTCTGTCCATTAAACTCCTCATTTGAGAATACAATTCTTTTTCTGAGATTCCAAATGCACCATGTGAGGGCAACCCACCAAATCCACCATCTGTTTTGGACTATCCCTGATGTCTTACAGTAAGAGTGTTGTAGAAAGTGTTCCTTAGGCAATGCAGGGAACACAGTTACAACTTCTGTCCATGCAAGGCTCTCCCACCATAACGGCATTATTCTTTGGCAGCCAAAAAATGTGTGGGACACTTCCTCCTCATGACACGAACAAAACAGGCAGTGATAATCATCTAGCTGCACATTCCTTCTCCTTAGGTTTGCTCTTGTTGGTAGTCTATCCCTCACCAGCCTCCAAACAAAGTGTTCTACCTTGCTTGGAATTTTCATTTTCCAGGTAAGTGTGAATGCCCCGTCTTCATTCTCATCCGCCACAACTTCATTAAGCAAATGATATCCACTTCCCACTGAGTGTAGCCCACTCACATCCCCCTTCCAAATCCATCTGTCTTGTTGGTTAGGCTGAACCCTCAACTCCTCAATATCCTCTGTAAAGCTAGCTGCTAGTTCCATCTCCCCTTCCAACAACATTCTCCGCCACTCAAAAATTCCATTCACACGATTCTCCCATCTCAGCGCCCATCTGTTGAACAGTGCGATGTTGCTGTTGAGATATACAATATAGTCTCTGGTACTTCTCCATCAACGATAACCCCTCCTCCCTCCAGCTATCTTCCCAAAACTTTACCTACGACCCACATCCTATTTTCCACTTCACACCTTCATTGAGCCACCCACCTTCCTCCTCCGAACTGCACACAAAACAAGTCCCGCCCCATAATCGACTCCTTGAGGTTCCTCCTCGCCTCATCCTATTTTTCCTTTGCTTAATAGTAATACAACCAAAGCAAAATGACTAGTATTATGTAACTTACTATCCTTTTGGTCTAGGAAGCAACCTGCACCAGAAGGCTGTTTACACTTAACAATTGGATATCTTTTAATGTTTATCACATGCTCTTTCTCCATATTCGTCTCTTCTCTCCAATTGTGTTAGGATTTGTCTTGTTTCATTCAACAGGTGGCTGAATCCAAATTGGCTAAGTTTGTGGAGGACATCATAATCCCTCCAAGGATGGTTGACGTTCTTGTTGATGGAGAGGTATATATTTTTTTCTTCATGAACTACTTCTCTCCACCAATATTGCATAAGTTGCTTCTGGTGGTCTTTGGAAAATATTTAATATTTTCCTATAGTATTATACTATTTTGCTTGCATTTTACATACGTTTCTGTTTTCACGACTTCAAGACCAACATTCTAAATTTCTAATTGAGGATCTCAGGTGTTTTGTTTGTGACTTTGATTGTTCACACCATTGGTCACGTCTTGTTTATGATTTATAGACTCAACATCTTATTATTTTTAACATATCTAGACATTGGTAGCCATGGCAACATTTAAAAAAATGTATAAAGATTATATTGAATTTGAGAATAATGTCTAGATTGACAGTTTATATCTTCCACTGAGATACATCTTTTGGATCTTCTTTGATGTTTTGGCCTAGAGTTAATTTATTTCAATTTAATCATCGTGGTCTATGTTTTGATTTTTATTTAGATCACTTGGTTCTTAATGTGTATAGTTTTCATTATATTTACATGTTATCATTATATTCCCTTATAATTAGACTTGTACTCTTTGGACTTTTTTTCAGGTCAATGAGGAATATATGAGAACTCTTGAGATTCTCAGTAAAAAACTGAAGTTTGTAGAAGTAGATCCAATGGTTAAAGCTTCAAAAGCTCTAAAAGATGTCCAACCTGAGCTTGAAAAGCTCAGGCAGAAAGCAGTTTCAAAGGTTATTAATGCCTAAAATATAAGAATAATGTTTTCTTCTGGCTGATTTTTCTTTTTATTTGGTAGACCATTTAATAGGTAAAAAAATAATTATAATGGCTTTCCATCTGCAGGTGTTTGACTTTATTGTGCAGAAACTTTATGCACTGAGAAAGCCCAAAACAAATATCCAAATACTTCAACAAAGTGTCCTTTTAAAATACAAGTGAGTTTTTCTTAGCATAGTAGTTTGCGATAAGTGAAAATATAGTTATTTCATTCTGAAACCTGTTTCTGGATATCTGCATTTTATGGATTTGGTTACCATTTGAATGGAATGATTTTATTCTTTGTATTACCTTTTAATATCCTGAATTTAACAGATTATTTGATAAGTAACCCTTTCCTTTTCTTCAAAATCTATTGGCAACATTTGCTCATGTTTTTTTATTTTGATTTGAATGAAATGAAACTCGCTGTTGGCTTTGGCATTTGGTTGCATTGCTATATCACTTTTTTTTTGCTATGAAGCTGATTTGTGCTTCATAAGCCACTCCTTCACACTTTATTCAAAGTCCAATTGATAATTTTTCCTAGCATGTAATTGCATCTACTTGATAACGGCTACAAACTTTGGTTAAATGTGTCTCTCTTGGAGAATTACATGGTATTCGAGCAAATCTCCTTTTTCATATGTTGTTGACTAAATATTATTTTGTTTAAATTGGTGGGTATTCAGTCTTTCTTGAACAGTGCCTTTGGTAATAAACAGAACTGCTGATCTTGAAGAATCTATTTACTAAATATTGAATTAAATGTTTTGGTTTTCACCATTTGCATAAACTTTTATGTTGCCTGCCAACATTGGAAGGCTGTGAAATATACCAATCTGTACTTCACTTCGTTGGCCCCCCTTTAAATTATTGAATCACTTTGGTAATGTTGTGTGCTTTTGGTTCTCTATCTAATGAATGGAAGTATACATGTGTAGGTATGTTGTTTCCTTCCTCAAGGAACATGGCAAGGAAATATATAATGAAGTTCGTGCAGCATACATTGATACAATGAACAAGGTAACTGTTAAAATTAGAATCTTGAATCAATATTGCTATCAGGAGTAGAAAAGGATTGGTTGCTTTTGATGTACTTATCTTTGTTTATAATCTTGATCCAAAGCATCTTTTTCAAAGTATATTGAACCTTAGATGAACATCATGGCCCATGTGTCTTCAAGAGAAATTTTTTGTTTGATAAGTTTAGGTTAGTATTTTGAAACCTAAGCCTCCTTTAAATTTGTAATCTGATGACAAAAACCTTGTTTTGTATGATTATGATTCTACCTAAATCTAGGTTCAATAATGAAGGAAGCCAAAGCCCACCACACCAAAAATACATAACATATTTTTTCTTAAATGCAGTTTAAAATGAGATATGGATATGATAGCATTGGAGACTTTAGGTAGCTGTGCTTTGGCCTGACAAGGACAACTGCTGTATGGAAGATGTTAATGGTTCTAGGTTGATAATCAAGTTTCTTTGATGCTATACCTGATTAGTCTATTGGTAATCTTCACAGATTTGTAGTTCTAAATCATTAATTTGCATAAAAGACTTTGTTTTGGGTTGTATTAGCTGAAATTTGCATAATTAGGCACTTGTCCAATAAGCTCTTGTCAAATGAGAGCTTATTCATAAGTCTGATTGTAAAGCTTACTGAAGTAAGCTAGAAAGAGCTTATTTTTATTAGTTTATCCATGAAACTTATTGAAATATGCTAAAAAGAGCTCATAGGAAGGTCATAAGCAATTTCCACAATCCCAAATAAGCCCTTCCAAATCTACACTGGGATAATTTTAGATAGAATTATAGAAACAGTTATTGAAGATAATTTCAAGAAATACACTAATGCTGTTGAATGTTTGCAGGTTCTTAGTGCTCATTTCCGCGCTTATATACAAGCATTGGAGAAACTACAACTGGATATAGCAACATATAATGATTTAATTGGTGTAGAGACTAGAAGCAGTGGCCTGTTCATAAGAGCAAGGGAACCACTGAAGAATCGATCTGCAGTATTTGCTCTTGGGGATAGGATTAGTATATTGAAGGTATAACCCTGTCCAGAAAAAAAAGGAAATTCATGCAAGATGATTCTCTTTATGACTACTAATCAATTTGGCCTAGAAATCCATATGTTAATTTAATTAAGTTATACTGTTATTAATGCCAGTAACTTCTTCAAGGAGTGAAGGTCAATTTTAAAACTAGGAAAAACAATTGTTAGAAAAGAAATAAATATTTTATTTTAACAAGTTATGTTTCAAGATTTAGGGACCTACTAATTTTATAAAGCAATAATGATTAGTTATATGTTACTTTGATTCAACAAATAAATAAAGAGTTTAATGCCTATGCACAGACAATGTAAAATAGTTTTACGCTATCATCAAATCATAAATCACCGTTTGAATTACTTCAAGATAATTATTTTAAAAGCCAACAAACTAATTATACATGGTAGTTGTAATTGGATGACTGTGTAAAACTTTTTACACTGTCAATGCATAATCTTTTTTCTCATAAATAAATTCATACTAGAAATCACGTTTTGTTAAGATATCCCATATTGACAAGGAATATAGTTAAAATACTCTATATAATGCTTTGGCAACCCTTCCTTCTTAAGCTACCTTTTGGGTTTGAGATATATTCAGTCCATTTCTAATATGATATTAGAGTCTATCCATTTTTTGTTTTGGTCGCTCATTAATGTCCAGTCTTGCTAATTTCATCTTCCAGATGCCAAGGGGTGGGGGTAAGATATCTCATTTGTAATATGGTATCAAAGTACACTTGTTCCTTTGTTGTAATATTAAGTCATTCTTGAGCTTTGCATGGTTTAATAGGAATTGATATATTATTAGGTGACTCTGCACACATTCTACAGACTTTTGGATAACTGCATCAGATTTGAAAGTAGATTAATTGTTATACTCTTAACAGGATATTGATGAACCTGCATTAATTCCTCATATAGCTGAAGCCAGCTCCAATAAATATCCATATGAGGTCCTGTTTAGGAGCTTGCAGAAGCTGCTGATGGATACTGCTACTTCAGAGTACTCTAAAAGTTCACTATGTCATGTCACATTGTCATAGCATAAAGTCACTTTTATACATATTGACATTATCTTCGTTCATATGCAGATATAATTTCTGTGAGGATTTCTTTGGAGAACAATCTATATTTTATGAAATTTTTTCAGGTATTTTTTATGGAGTGTCTTGATTATTTTGAGGAGTTTTTTCACTTGAAATTTAAACAAATAGTATACATAAGGAGGACTTTTAGCTTATTGGTATGTGAGGTGAAGGTTTAACATTGTTGGATTCATTGTCACCTTGATTTGTGTAAGGAGCACATAAGATGAGAACTTAGTTATTGTGAGAAATAAGATGATCATACAAGCAAAGTTTAGACCAGGAATATTCATATTGGATAGGAAGTTGTAGTGGCATCTAGTGAGGAAAAGGAGGCAAAATTGCATCTAATATGGTTTGGGCATGTGAGAACAAGACTGCTAAAGGCCCTAGTTAGAATAATTGGCAGATGATGGATAGCCTAATAATTTGGGGTAATGGTAGATCAAGAAAGAAACTAAATGAAGCCATTAAGAAGGATTTATAATTTAATGATCTCTTTAAGAATTAGTTATAGACAGAACACAATGGTGGTTGTTGTAATGATTTGAATTTGAATAAAGAAAGGATTGTTGTTAAATTCATTGTGGTATATATTGTATATTATATATTATAATTATACGAACACCACTAGATCACTTCAGTGTTGAATTCCATGTCATCTCAGAATTGGGTTTTCAAGCAGACCCTTGTTATTTGCTCTTTGATATTTTCAGGTCCATTTGGTGTCATTGATGAGCACTTCAATTCTATACTTCCAAATTGTTATGATGCTATAGGCCTCATGCTTATGATTCAAATAATACACAAGCATCAGGTAATGTTTTACTCTGATTTTGATCTTTGGGTGAAAAGAACATGTCTAAACAAAAACCATAGTGATGCTAATTAGACACTTCTAGCCTAAGTAGGTGTAATCTCAATGGATGATTCTTAACAGTTCTAGCATTTTATTCCAAGTTCCAAGAATCTAATTCTGAATCTTAACCCCCTCCTGAAATTCTCGAAAGTTGTGTTTGGTATTAAAAAAGTTAGAAATAGTTTGATTTGATTTATGAATTAATTCTTATGTTTGAAATTCATTATACAAAAAGGGATTTGAATTTATTTACAAATCAGATTCCATGTTTGGAACACATTAAAGCAAAATTGAGTTGACTTTATGTTTGAAGTTTACATAAAATAGGTTAAATGACTTAACTAATAAGGGCAAAAAATGTCAACTTCAACAATTAAAATTAAGTAAAATCCAACCAAATTTGAGTGGATTTCTATTTGCACATAACTATTGAAAAGGGATTTCCAAATAAAATCATTTTTTATATCATAACTATATAAACAAAGGATTTCATTTTTAAATCAAATAAATTGTTAAAATATTTGATTCCAAACAGACTGAAAGAGAATTCACTTAACAGTTAGGAAGGAGCTACCATATGAATGAATAATGTTGAAATGATCCATGCAACATCATGAGTATATTGATGACTCTCTGCTCTTTAACTTTTTTAGCAGATAAAACATATTTAGACATAGAGCTTTGTAGAAGCATATAACAATCAACAGAATAAATTGTAGTATGCTGCATGTTTTTGCAGATGTACTTGGTGCATTTGAAGATATTTCACTTTTACAATCAATGTGTTACTGACTTTTTTCAATTTCAGCTCATCATGTCTCGGAGACGGATTCCATGCTTGGATTCATATTTAGACAAGGTCAGTTTCTATGCATTGGTTTTAGACTTATTTATACAAGATTAGTCTTTTCTTGAGAGTGTTTAGACTTTAAACTGGGAAACCATATAAGTTAGATGAATGGACTTCTATGCTTGGGAGTAGCTTTAGTACATGCATTGAGCTGTGAGTCTAGCTCTGTTCACTATAAGGCATTGAAGTCACTGGGATGTAAGTCTTGTTAAAGTTGAATAACAAGAGGTAAAAGAGAAAAAGTAAAATATGATTGACATTCTTTGATGACAGGAAAACTCAAATCTGACCAGATTTTGCCCTTGTTTTCATTTGGGATAATGCTCATTGACATTTTTTTGTATAATATGTTGATTGTTGCCTAACCCTTTGCCCACTTTGAAGTGTAATTGAATTTGCTGGATGACAGCAAATTTAGTCTGACTAGGTTTTCCAACTTTATTTTCTGCTACATAATGCAAATCACATTTTTGTACAATATATAGAAAATTTATTTATTTGGAAAGAGTGTGGAGGATTTTTTTTACTTTTTTTTTTTCTGAATCCCCCCCACCCTCCAATTCATCTTCCTTCTCACCCTTTTCTTTATTACCTCTTCTTTTTATATACACGTTCTTGACTTTCTGATATGCCTCTCACTTGCATCTGGCTCATAGTTGAAAGTTACCTTTGGATTTAGATGGACTGGGTGCTAACAAGATAATGTACCTGTGTATCATATAGAATTTACTACTATTGGCCCCTGATGAAGCTAATTTTATTTTGTTCAGGTCAATATATCCTTGTGGCCTCGATTTAAATTGGTATTTGACATGCACCTCAACAGCTTGCGTAATGCAAATGTGAAGACATTATGGGAAGACGATGTTCATCCTCACTATGTCATGAGGCGTTATGCTGAGTTTACTGCTTCGCTTATCCATTTAAACGCTGAATGTGGAGATGGTCAGGTTAGTATGATAAAAGTTAGAGCCATTCAAGTTTTCTTTTGTAAAATTCTAATATAATCTATCCTCTGATCAATTGCAGCTTGATTTGAATTTGGAACGACTTAGAATGGCTGTTGATGACTTACTTATCAAGCTTGCTAAGAACTTCCCAAAACCGAAATCACAAACAGTGTTTCTTATAAACAATTATGATATGACAATTACTGTTCTGAAGGTAGGAATCTGTAAAATAACTCAGTTTTAAAGTATAGCTATATCTGCATCAATCAATGGAAAGGTCAAGGGTGTACAATTTGGTTTTCATAACCAGATGGCTTGTTCTCTGACTTTTGACAACTAAAGTTTTCCCACTTGCTTGATTCCAGGAAGCAGGTCCTGAAGGTGGGAAAATTCAAATGCACTTTGAGGAATTGCTGAAGAGCAATACGACAATCTTTGTGGTAACTGCAATCAATTTCTTGTATATATAGTTTCAATACAATGATAAGTTTTTGTTTTGATAGTTTCAGGAAGAAATTAGTGCATCAATTTTGTGTTGCTATATGTTCACATTCTTGTTTCTTTTGTCATATAATGTTCGCATCTAAGACCCGCCTAGAAAACTGTAGTGTTTTAAGTCCTAAACTTGAGATAATGACTTTCAAATAACACTAGTATGCCGAGTCGCTCCACCATTCAATTCATGAGAACTCAATTTGTTACTTGTGAAAGGAAGTGAAAAAACATTTAGGCAGATAAAACCTCAGAAATGATGACTATGATCTCCAACTTGGATTAAAGACCTACAATAGTTATAAATATAGCAAGTGGTTTAGATTAAAAAAAGGGGGCAAGGGTACCTATAAATTATACTAGGCAAAAAATATATATAATTTTCCCGCTTGTTCTCATGTGTGGTTGTCCTCACTGTTCTCTTCATTCCTTGTAGGAAGAACTGCTTCAAGAACATTTTAATGATTTAATCAAGTTTGTAAAGTCCAAAGCCTGTAAGTATCATAAGAATGACTCACATTGTTTTTGTTTTCTATTTTGAAAAATATTGGCTTATTCTGTGTAATTTATCAGCCGAGGACCCAACATCAAATCCGGATAAGCCCATAACTGTTGCCGAAGTTGAGCCACTAGTGAAGGATTTTGCGAGTAGGTGGAAGGCTGCAATAGAGCTGATGCATAAAGACGTTATCACTTCTTTCAGCAACTTCTTGTGTGGTATGGAGATCTTAAGGGCTGCGTTGACTCAGTTGTTGCTTTATTACACAAGACTGTCGGATTGCATTAAGAGGATCGTTGGTGGTTCTGCATTGAACAAGGATCTTGTTTCCATATCGTCAATCATGTATGAAATTAGGAAATACTCGCGGACTTTCTAATTTGTCGAAGGTGCCATAGTTATATACTGGATCGAATTCACAATCAATGATATTCCAATTAGTACTATGCCAAAAAACAACTCTCTTGGATCCTGTATGTAAATGAAAGATAGTTTGCTTCTATCGGGACATCAAATAAGTGAACTTTTTTTGTGCAACCTATTTGGGAATTACAAAAGTACAAGTAAAAGAGAAAGCACACTGCTGTTGTATAATGGCTAATGCATCAGTTGTTCATGTTTGTTTTTGTCTTATATATATTTTGAGTATTTTCTTGTAGACTTTTTTTTTTAACAAACCATGATTTAAGCATTCTCTATAGATAGCCGATGACACTTGATGCAATAATAGTAAAAACCATGAATTCACAGAATATGAAGATGCATGCCAGTGCCATTTTGCATGTATCAATGTATGACATTATAACTCTGCCTTCATCACCTTCAAAGGACTCTCAGTAGGCAGGGTTTTTATTTTTTTATTTTTGTGTTAGGCTGTTAGCATTCGAGTGGCCGATTAATCATAAAGCAAAAGCATTTGTTCTATTTTGAGTGGCATCCCTATTGCAATTAGCCATCTGTAATCAGGGAGAAAAGAACACTGTAAATACTGTTTTTATAATTTTTAGGCACATTATATTGGATGGAAGGAAGAAAGAAAAGGAGAAAAACTAATGACGCGCCAAGGCGATATAAAAGCGGTGTGGGAACAAAATATAATTCTTTTTGGAGGGGAGGGGTATATGAAAGTTATCACTTGAAATATATATAAATCAATTTATATTTTACATAATTAAAACTAGATAATATGTATATGTATATAAAATAAAATAAGTGATGTGATAAAAAAATAAACATATATCTGTTAATATTTTTCTCTTTTTCTTTTTTGAATTTTAGTAGGTCAAGACAAATTGAGCCGCTTTGCCATACCCTATTAAAACATTAAATGATGGTGAGAGAGAAAAAAGATAAACCATTAATTTGTCTCGAAAACATTAGTGTTTCTTGTAAGTGTTTCCTAGAATAATAACATTATTTAAGTAATTTTCAAAGTATTTAATATTTTATACCAAAAAAAGGTACTCATCACTTTAGTTTCTTGTTTTTTCTATACCAGCATTTGAGCCCAGTTCATTATGGAAGTGACTTTCATCACTTTAGTTTCTCAGTTTTTTTTTTTTTTTTAAAGGCGCTTTAGTTTCTAAGTTGATATGTTTTAGGAAAGTTTAGAGACTAATTCTAAAGATTTTTAAATATGTGGAAGAGTACTTAGGGTGATTTTTAATACTTAAAAACTATTGAAGTATTTTTTTACTGAAAAAGTACTTAGAAAAGAGGATAATACCTTAAGAATAAAAAATACTAATAATTTATTCTATAAAATAATTATCTTAATACACTCTTTTTTCCATTAATTAAAATTCATTAAAAATAATAAAAGTGAATGAGTTTTTTTTTTTGTGTTTGTGTTAATAAATTGAATGAGTTTTATTAAAATAAGAAGTAGTAAAATATACAATTAAACTTCAATTGATAATAAAATTGTATCCAAAGCAATATATTAGACACAATGTGTTGCAGTGTTGGTATCTTTTACCACTATTAAAGATTAAAGATGAAAATGATTGTTTACGACACAAAGAGAGAGATTTATTTTTAAAATAAATAAATAAAGGCATTGAACAGTGCACTGCATTCGATTTTGTTTTTCGACCACGGTGGTGGCAGATCAGCTGCCAAAGCGAAGACTAGAGATATTGAATTTGAGTTTGAGTGTGAGAAGATGATGCGATACAAAGAGGTTCTAACATTACTTTTTTGCTTATCTTCTTAGATATTAGATTCGAATCTGAGTCTCACAATGTAATAATCGTAGGAAAAAGAAGCAAAGAAGGAAGCTTTTAGAAAATATCTGGAAACAAGTGGAGCTGTCGACGCTCTCACCAAAGGTGATATTTTGCTTTTCAAATAAATTGCTAAATCTAACACTCAAAGTGATATTTCTTTGTTGCCGTTGTTGCTGAAGTTTTGGTTTCTTTGTACGAGCAAAACGACAAGCCTTCTTCTGCCGTCGAGTATGTTCTCTCTCTTTTTTCACTTCCAATTCTGATTATTTTGTTTGATCTGTGTGACTCGACTCGACGTGTGAATGACACGCTTCTCTTGTCTTGGGCCTTGGCAGGTTCATTCAACAGAAATTAAGCTGTCCTTCCATCTCAGAATATGAAAAGTTGCAAGCTGAATTCTCCGATCTGCAAATACAATACAATGACCTTTTAGCTGCACACCAGAAAACCTGCAAAGAGGTGCATTTTACTTTTACTTTTTACTCAACAAGGCAGTTACTGTAAATATTTGTAGTTAAAATACAGTCTGGGACATATAAATATTCGGAGAATGTCCATAAAAGTTGAAGGCTTACATATGTCTTTTATACTTGTAATATACCCATTTTTCAATTTACTACCTACAAAATATATATATATATATATATATATTATTTTTTTTATTTTACTACTTGATATATTCAAATTTTTACTTTGGTACCTGTATTAGTCGTATTAGTCTAAACTGTAGGTGATGACTTGACATTCTATTAATTTGTCACGTGATCACTTAATAGACCATGATTAACGACAAATATCAAAAGAATAGTTTAGAATTGAAGGGTAGTAAAATAAAATAAAAATTGTTTAGGTAATAAACTCAAAAATGGATAATTACATATACAAAAAATATATGTAAGTCAAAGTTGAATTACATAAGTTGATTTCATCAGAGATAGTTTATTCAGACAAGGCTAAACTCCAAGTACTTGAAGTTTATCTGTTGTGACAAAATGATTGTGGGTTTTGTATCTGTAACTATAAGTTAGCACAAACCTTCAAATTGCTGCTTGTAATGCTGGGTTTTGTTGAGATATTCGGGGTTCTAGATGGCAGGTGAAATAAATATATATTTTTTTTTGTGCATAAATCTTGTGATGAAAGTGGGGTCCTTGGTTAGCCACAAGAATATGGACTTGAAATGTTGGTTATGAGGATTAATATCTTGTGTGGTTAGGGAACTTGGCTATGTTAGGGGGTTTGGGCATTAGAAGATAATGTAGGAAACAAAGTAAGGGGGAATGGGGATTGGAAAAGGGCTATGGACCTGCATAGAAGGGAAGGAGGTTTGGGACTGACAGAGGAGAAGAAAGCAGGACATCAGCCAATCATTATCTCTGCTTTTTTTTTTTTTTGATCAGCAATCATTATCTCTGCTTGATAGCATATCATAGATTTTTTGTGGCCACATAATGTGTGACATATCTAACAAGAATGTGAGAAGTGATAAAAGTTAATTTTATTCATATTACCATCAATGGAATGAATGGATATTGGATAGTCAAGATTGTTTTACTTAAAACTAATTTTGCATCCACTTTGATTGTATGATCAAGATTAGCAGATTCTCTCATCACTCACATGTTAACCTTCTTGGTTTCTTGGATATACGGACAATCAAGATTAAAAGTTACTAATAGTCATAACTTTTTTAAGAAGTTGTGATTTTGTGTGTTTTAATTTTGATAATTTATATTAAGATCTAATGGTCAATATTTGTCCATCTCAATTTCACATATAAAAGGCTCTCTCCCTTGATACGTGTCTTATACACATGCTGGCGTGCACATGCATACACACATTTGATGGTCAACATTTTTCGGGATTGGAGAAATGTGATAGGTTAATTATTGTGGGTTCCCTCGCATACCACTAAAATAGATACAAATGATTCTCCAAATCTTGCCTTCTATTAGAGGTATTCTTAAATATGTTAACTTTCTATATAATGATTGATCACCATATAAGTGGATTGTGACTAGCAATGTTTACCTAAAACATTAGGGGTTCGAATCTTAGTATCACCAATCTAGGGAGAGTTCTACCGATCCAATTTTTTGGTTTGATGGATGTTAGGGTTTATTCACTGTGTACCATACTGTTTCACAGTTAGAAGAGATGAAAAGCTCGCATGCATTGGCAACGGCATCTACCAAGGAAACAACTGATAGTGAATCTCCTAAAGATGGGCTCTAAAGCTTCTGCATTGAAACTTGCAATTCTTGGAAGTCCATACAGGTGTATTTTAATTTTTCCTATTTTTTTTTTCAGTGGAGGTGGTGACTACTGACTGTGAATAATACTTCTGGGAATTTGGTTTTTAACCAAAAGCAATGGTATCATGTAATTCATGTACTTGACATCACCTTCTGGGATAAAATTATCATTTTTGTTGTTGGGGAGTGACTATTGGTTGATTTTGGTAATGTTTTGTATTGTTCACTGTTCCTTGTCTTTGGTGGATTCTGTTGTAAGTTGTAAGCACCTCTTCCTTTTATTTAAGCTGTGACTTATATTGGTAAGATGGTGTTGATTTCTTATCAAGTTATTCTGATATGTAAAAGAATTGCAATGGAATGGATTTTCAATGATATTTTTAAGTTTTGCGTGTTCTAGTTTCTTCACTTTGTTGCGCAGAAAGTAGGCAGAAGAAAGTGCGACTACCAGTTTATGGTCTAATCGGCCACAACCATCGACCCTCGTAATGTCATATGCTTCTTGACCCAGGAAAAAATGAGAAATTTAATTAAACATTTTTGCCACGTTTGATGTTTTCTTCTCCTGGGGAACATGAAATATCTAATTTATTTTACGGCAAATTTTAAAAATCACATAACCTACCTAATGCTACTGCTAAACTTGCCATAACAATGAGTGGCAGCACTTTGTTCAGCTTATTTATTCTCACTCATTGATGTTTCCTCATTCACAAACCCAATAGCACAACCTAACAAAATCCCACAACCAATCTTGGCTTCTAGATGGATAACCGTTGCAAAACTTTAAAATTTTTGCATACAACCACAATAATAGTGGTACATAAAGTGATAGGTTGACTTGTCATAAAATGACCTTGGTGGTATTAGTCACTAAATATGAAAAGCAACTATAAGTTTTCTTGGTTTATATTTAACCTTGATTTATCCCGACTTACCAAAAGAAAAGATTATCCAGCATTTTTTACATGAGCCAGATTGAAAATAAACATTGATTAAAAACAAATGTTAAGTATACGAACCAAAAAAAAAAATTTAAGCATGCAAGTTTATTTTTTTTTATAAGAGAATCATGCAAGTTATTGTCACGCTAGTTTATGCTATACATATACAGTCTATTTCAAAGAATAGAAACCAAGATGAGAGAATGAGTAAAAGTGTCTGATTTATTTTCGTTCTGTCATTTAGTTTTGTAATAAGAAAAAATAGACGCCTTAAAAGTTAAAAGTACTTGGATACTTTTTTTTGTCATTTTGATACATATTTTTTTCCTTTTACTAAAAAAAAACTTACTTTTTTTCCTTTTACTTTCTTTACTTCCAAAAACTTACAAATTATCTTACTTTTTATTTTGTTTTTCCTTTCTATTTCTTTCATTTTACTTTCTTTTTTAAGCCAAACATACTCGTGTTGATTATGTTATTCATGCCAAACATACATCGCATTATCATCTCTAGAAAACAAATTCAAAAGGTTTAAGATGCGAAGAAAATAAATACTCTTGTAAATTAATTCGTGACAATATTTCTTATATTATGATTATTTACATCATTTCAAATTAAGAAAATAATTTATAACTATTAGTATGTATTATATTAAAAAAATGTTAAAATGTATGTAAGAACGATTGTCTCCAAAAAAAATTCCTTGAGAATTTGTCTTTAACAATCACTTTTTGAAAATATATTTGTTTAAAATAAAATTAAAATAAAATGTAAGAGGATTAAGAGTTAAGTTAAAATTTAATCAAATTATAATTAAACAGAAAATACAAAAAAAGGAAAGAGAAAATTGTTTTAGTCAAATGAAAGGAAAAATCTTGTATTTGTGTGGAGAGGAAAGAGAAATGTTTGTCCTTTGTAGTGTATATTAGGTTAGGGATCGAAGCGAAGCAAAGCAGTAAGAGTAAGAAATGAAGTGAGTGACTAGGATTTAGGAAGAAGCCCAACCCTTATCGGTTTGTAATATTTGGTTGTCAGTGTCGCCGTCTGTGACTACTCCTACTATTTACTTGCCTGTCACCCATACAAATATCCACGTCACAAATAATAAATTAATATTTTTAAAACTAAGAAAATGGAGATATATATGATGAAGGGTTAAAATAAGAGTGAGGCTTCAGTTCAGACTCGGGACTCTGCCCTTCTTCCAAGATAAAGTGTTTTTGTTTTCATTATAAAAATAAATTTAAAAAAATAAAAAAATTGCAGTGCGAGCCCTGGCAGTGGCAGCACACACACCTTTGTGTCTCACCAATGGAACCTAATGACAACCAACTCACCTCTTTCTTCCACCACCACCAACACCACCAGCAAC
This sequence comes from Glycine tomentella, assembly GCA_007407185.1. NCBI lineage: Eukaryota > Viridiplantae > Streptophyta > Magnoliopsida > Fabales > Fabaceae > Glycine > Glycine tomentella. The sequence goes on from PYAF01004908.1 coordinate 1,104,989, forward strand.
AGCACCACCACCAGCCGCCGCCGCCGCCGCAGACCACGGCGTCGCCGACCAACGGGCTCTTGCCTAACTCGGATGGGTCCCACATACTGTACCCTCACTCGGTGGCGTCCGCGGTTTCGTCGCAGCTTGAACCGGCGAAGCGGAAGCGCGGGCGGCCGAGGAAGTACGGGACGCCGGAGCAAGCTCTGGCCGCGAAGAAAGCCGCTACGACGTTGTCTCAGTCGTTCTCCGCGGACAAGAAGCCCCACTCCCCGACGTTCCCTTCCTCCAAGAAATCCCATTCCTTCGCTCTAGGTTCGGTTTCGCTTTCCCTTTCTCAATTTTTGTTATCTAATTCTCCCTTCTGATTGTTTGTTTCTAATTTTAATAAGTGTTAAGATTGGGATTGCGAGTGAGTATAGCGTTTCATAGCTTAGTTATAATTTGATGCAGGCAATGCAGGGCAAGGGTTCACTCCGCATGTCATTTCTGTTGCCGCTGGTGAGGTATGCGTTCGTTGTTCACACTTCACTGACATCCAATATTATTATTGTTTGTTGATTTTAGATTTCTGCATCTGCTTGCTGCACCGGGCAACTACAGTAACTGGCCGGTAACCAAGTCCCAAATGTTTATGTTATTATATTATTGAATAAACCCATCAATTAATTTCATCCCTAAGGTGTTACTTTCTATTCTAAGTAGTTCCTAAAATAAACTAATTATATAAGCAATCTCTCAACTAATAGAAATCATATTAATTGGTCTTTCAAATATTGAAATATCCTTCAAATTAGTCCCTGGACATTAGTCGAATATATGAACGTAGGGACTAAGTTGATGGATATTCAATATATAATTTTATTACTTTAATGACTATTTAAGAGAGAGGGTAATACTTGAAGCACCAAATTCATGATTATATGCTTCTGGATATATATATATATATATATATATATATATATATATATATATATATATCTAAACAGCCCGACAATCTATATTCTATTCTGCTAACATATGGCAACTAAGTTGTGCATGTAATTGTAAGTATCTACTGCCCTATAAATATAACTTTACTAGCTTTTGTTAGAATTGGAAAATTCAACTTCTAATAAGAGTGTAACTGAAAATTTAAAGTTGGCTTGTAAAAAAAATATGGATTACTCAGCATGGCTAATTTATTTAAATGAGCTTAACTGAAAGCTTTATTTTTTACTTATTTATGAAAAATAAAGCTTGAGTTTGGTTTGTTTAGCTCATTTTTAACTTTAATTATTTTTGCTTTTGTGAAAATTTTCCTTAAAAATTATTTTTAAAACTTAACAATTTAGTATTTAATAAAATATTTGAATACTAGATAATACTATACAAATAGAAGTTTGTGCTCAACATGTAGTATGCTATAACAAGATCAATCAATCTATCCTATGTGTGTATGAGTGTAAAGCTTGGACTTGGTTCATTTAAAATTTTAAATTACTGAGCTCGATATCAAGCATGAGTTTGTTTATTTAGTTAAACAATTATACTTGATTGAACATTTGACAAGTCAAGTTTAAATAAATAGTTCATGAATAGCTCAGCTCATTTACAATTCTACTAATTTGTAATTACTATATGGTTTGTTCCACCCCATCCTATATAGTCATGTGGGGATTTGTTCATCCTTTATGGTTATCCGTCTTTGTGCTGTGGTGATTTCAGTTTTGTCATATGATAATTTCTTGGTAGATCATGTTCTAAGTTACTAAGTGAGTTTATGGAGTGAGATATGATAAATTATGTGACACTGTCTCTTGTAATTGAGATGGTGTAATGGGAGGCAGTGGTCTACTGCCATTCAGGGATAGTGCCTTTTAGGGGTCAGCATAGTCACACCGGGGGTCTCTTGGCTGAAGTTCACCAAGTTGCAGCTGCTTAAGGGTTCCTATAGTGGATCCAGGTGAGGCACAATGGGTGTGCCTAATAGCTATCGCTAACCTGTGGATGTGATGTGAAGTTGTGAACTGTTAAGAGTCAGATAATTTCTCTTGATTTTTTTTCTGCATTTTTCCAAACATAAAAAAATATTTCAGTGAACTATGCTTCTCTGTTTTTTGTTTTTTTTTTTCCTTATGTTATTCCATTTATCCTTGAAATTCACCAATCTTTATATAACTTTCCTCCATCCATGATTTTGAATATATTATGCTTTGTCATTAGTCCAGTTTTATTTCCAGCTTTCTTCTGTATATTTACTACTTTTATAACTGTTTAACTGTGCACTCCATAGGATGTTGGCCAGAAAATTATGTTATTTATGCAACAAAGTAGGCGTGAGATGTGTATTCTGTCTGCATCTGGTTCCATCTCTAATGCCTCTCTTCGCCAGCCAGCAACCTCAGGAGGCAGCATTGCATATGAGGTAAAATATTACTCACCATTTTTTATCATGTCTTTTTGTTATATTCTAATAGCTATTCTTCAAACAATCTTTCTTTAAAAGGAAAAGGAACTGTTGAAACTTGCAACTTTGGTCAAAATCTAGTTTGTGATTATTAAGATAACCAAGGCTCAAAATCTGGTTATATTATTTTGGATTTTATTGTTTATTTGGGTAAATTGCACATTTACACTCTCTTCCCTAGAGATATTAATGTTTGTTTTGTTAAACTTTAGTTATTTAATGTGAATGGGCCTCTTAAAGATAGTCTCTCTCTCTCTCTGTGACGCCCAACACTGTTGGTAATGGCAACTATTTTTAAACTTTTACTATCACACAATAAAAATAAAGATTTTGGGTGAAGTTCCAAAGCCACTAGTAGGATTATAGTAAACATTATTTCGTTCTTAAAAGTCCTAAAATTTATTATTGGATATTGAAAATTAGTTTCTAGTGAACTAAAAGTTACAGAGAGGAAAAATGTTCTTGGGAGAGATGGCAATCGTATTTGGACCCAATGCGTATCCAACAAAAACTAACCATGATGGGGTGGGAAAGTATCTACTAAATGGGTTTGGGACCAGGTATAAGTACTTGCAAAAAATTATAGGAATAGGTTTGGATATGCCACTATGGGTACTTTAATACTCACCCCACCCATACCCACATATATTATTTAATACATCAAATCTAAAATTAGAAATATTATACTTAATTACTTATTCAACAATACAAATTATCATGGATCGAAGTCTACACAGATCATATACTTCTGATCTCAAAACCCTAAGTGTTGTTGTTGTCGTGACTCTGTTGTCTAAAGTCTTCATGGCTTCATATTCAACTAGTTGTGGGAGCAGTTGGTTGTTCTTCCATCCAACTTGCGGTAGAATTTTTAATGAATGTTCTTTGTTTTGTTGGTTTTTCATAATTGATTTCAGTATATACAAAAGCATTTTTGTTTTACTAGTTGGTCAAAGAAAACTCATTAAAAGAAAATATTCTGTTTAATTAGAATGCGGGTAATGGGTGAGGCCATGAGGGTATATGTATTCATGTAGATACCATAGGGTACAGAGATGGACACAACAGTTGCTACCAATGTGGGTATGTGTTTGGAGATGGGTATTTGTTTCAAACGTTGGTGTAGGAATGGATACTATAATGCCTTTTTCAAATCTTACCCATCTCCTTCCCTAGTAGGAGGCCTATTCATAATTGTTTACCACCCTTAAGAGTATCATTTACTGTAATTGGACTGGAGTGGATGGAGAATGTAGTTTTTAAAATTGGAGGGAAAGGAAGTATAGTTTAAGCATTACTTGTTGGAGGAAAATGCAATTCACCCTTTAATTTAAGATTTTTCTCTTGCCATCAAATAAGTGATTAAAGTTTTCAAATCCGCTCTAAATCCTCTTGTTTCTCATTTATACTAATGAAAAACTTTGGATTGGAAACTTCAATTTTAAAAATATTATTTAAGAAAAATAACTAATTTTCTCTCTCCATATTTTTCATTTTTCTCTCATATACATGTGTGTGCTTATGGTTTGTTTGTATAAACCCAACTTCTATGGACAACTTTTCTGATGGTCAAAGTTGGAAGCTTAACAAAATGGTTTCATTTTCCGTAGTTGGCTCCTGCTCACTCTTACAAGAAAATTGATCTTCATTCTTCAGTTAGAGCACAGACACTAAGAGGAACCTTTATGAAAACTGTCTATATTAGATTATGATTACTCACTTGAAGTTAGTGCCAAGCGGCAGTAAACTAGTAATATCATTTTCCTATCATGTCACTGAATTAACTATCAAGTAGGAGTCATAATCTACGGCTTAATGAACATATGGCTAATTGCTGAAAATAATAATTGTTAATTTTTATTGTTTGATTTTTTAGTCAAATGAATTTGCTTTATCATATTTGATAGTTATGTGGAGATATAAGGTTGGTTGGGTGGTTAAAAAAAAAAGTGAAGGGAAGGAAGGGAGGGAAGGAGAGGTCGTGGGTTCGAATCCCTCCACTAACAAAAATACTAACATTTAACAACTAACATTGGCCGATCAAAAAAAAAAAATATATATATATATATATATATATATATATATATATTTGATAGTCATGTGCTCATATTGCAGTCATAACAGTTTAACTATTTCTTGCTTTGACATCAGGGTCGGTTTGAGATTATTTCACTTACTGGTTCTTATGTCCGTAATGAACTTGGAACTCGAACTGGTGGTCTCAGTGTATGCTTATCTAATACTGATGGACAAATCATAGGTGGTGGAGTTGGTGGGCCGCTTAAAGCAGCTGGTCCAGTTCAGGTAATTTCAGAAAGAACTATGATTGAATTTGTGGGTGGGAGATTTGAGCTGTGCCCTACATCTATTTTTCTTGGTCTTGATCAATTTGCCATTTATGCCTTGAAAAGTTGTAGGCCAAATCATTAAGGACTTGGATTTAAATGATGTGTCATTGACCATGATTTATGATTAGGACATAATGTCATCATTTGATTAATATAACCAACCTCATATGTAGGAAGAGGGTTTGGGGTGGTGGTTGATCTGTTTGTACATTGTCCAAGTTGTGAGATGGCAAACAGATGCTCCAAGGTAAAAGGGGTTGGGGAGAAAGTTGTAGATGGAAAACAGTTTTCTACTTATGCTCCTGATTCTTCTGTAGTTTTTTTGTTTGTTATATTGCCTTTACCTTGTAGAACAAAAGTGTGATTTTACATTTAATACATAATTTTTTCCTGGGAATAAAAAGGGGAGATGAGGTGGGCATCTAGGTCATTCTTGGTAAGAGAGTAAAAATGATTGGGCAAACGGGTGGAATAAAATCAGGCATACATATAGACTGAGTTATATCCACATAATGTCAAATTTCACTATTTTATATGTTTTCACACTGTCTGATATGAAGAATTATAGCATGAAATTACTTTTGATGAAAGGCTAATCTACACAGGTCATTGTTGGAACATTCTTTATTGACAACAAGAAGGATACTGGTGCTGGTGTAAAAGGTGACGTCTCTGCCAGGTTGCCATCTCCAGTTGGTGAACCTGTATCAAGTTTAGGTTTCCGCCAATCAGTCGACTCTTCCAGTGGTAATCCAATCCAGGGAAATGATGAGCATCAAGCTATGGGGGGAAGTCATTTCATGATTCAACAGCTTGGTTTGCATGGGACGCCTCCCCGGTCCACAGACTGGGGTCGTCCGGATTCAAGAAATACTGGTTTTGAGTTGACAGGTACGGACTAACCCGCCCCTTATAGTACTTTCATTATGGTGCACTAAGGTTTCCTATCTGCAGGAAGGACAGGTCATGGGGCGCACCAGTCTCCTGAGAATGGAGGCTATGAGCAAATTCCCGATTGAAAAGCCAATATGGCTTTTGGATTTGATAGCAGTGATGAATGTGCGATAGATGTATGATATCTCTACATACCACCAGTCTTTGTCACGTGATGCCGTTTATAGTATGCACCATTCATTAAGGATCGTGGCTTCTGAAAATTAATACTCGTGTATGTCCTTGAAAATATTGTTCTGCCTCATTTACTCATGTTGTATTTATAAATCACTAAATCAGGGCTGCTTACTTCATTTTTGCTGGCCTGTTAGTTTATACCAGGATAAATATAATAGATATATGCTTCCTAGGTTAGCTAATCTATTGTGGACTATATTTTCCTTCCATTTTCAAGGTGCAGTCTTAATATTGTTCAAAATTCTGTCAAGCATATATTATTATGGTTCTTAAGTTATAAGCCTATTTGAAAGTAATGAGTCTTTTTCTTTCTGTTCACCTTGTGGCCAAGTGATATAATCACAGAAGTAGGCCGTTAAGCTGATAAGGTGTATATGAAAGTAAATGGCATGGAACTAAAATAAAGCTTGTGTTGATGCCTCAAATATTTTACACGAGGAAAAAAAACTTAAAAAGTTATTTATATGAAGCTTTTTTGGTGTTTGGAGTACAGTTTACATATTGTGTAGTGTGAGATGGGTGGCTTAATTTTGTCTTAGTTGGCGACTTGGCGTTAGTTATATATGTTACCTATCAATTATATTCTGTACGCTCAGAAGTTTTTAAATAAGTAAATTTTTGTTAACTTTTCCAATAGTATTTTTCAATTAGTATTTTTCTCACGTCAATGGCGTTTTTTAAAATCGTTAATATGTCCTGTGTTTACATTGTTAATTACCAATGTACAAAATGTGCCCAAGTGAGCAGAATTGTCAATTCTGAGAGACAAACTGGCAATTAGGCAAACTCTTAACTATACGTACCAAAGTAGATGGAATCCGTTACAAATGTATATCAGATTTACATATTTTTAAATTTTAACTACATATTTATTTACACAATTTTTTATTTTAATTAATAGTATGAGATAATTAAAAATGATACGTAGAATTTATATAACTTGTCCTATTCAGTTAAGCTTAATAATATAATAACAATTATCCACTTAATTTTTTTTATACATCTAATATTATAAGTTTTTTTTTCTTTTTCTTTTTAAAATAAATAAATATAAGAGTTGGTGGTGGTATGGACGACTATGTTGAGTAATGAAATGGATGCCACAATGATTTGCCTTTTGAATTCGATATTTAATACTCCCCCAGTTAAAACTATATTAACTCTCAACCTCAAGTGCGTTTCTTTTTTCTTTTTTTCCATTTTTTAAAAACGAATGTTAACAAAGTGTTCTTAAAATATTTCTCAACAAATTAGAAATAATGTTCTTATATAAAGTATTAGTAACATATTTTTATCTCGATTTCATAATGTATATTTATCTCGATTAATAATAAATAATTTTGAAGCAAGATTTTTCCCACTAAGATAGGAAAATAATCAATAGATACCAAATGCTATTTGGCATCTAGAAAGGAAAAAGAAAAGGAAAATAAATAAATAAATAAATAAATGTAAACATCATATGATAAAAAGAGAAAAATAAAGAAAAATAATAAAATATTAATAAAGTGATTAATGTATGAAATATCTATTATATCATCATTCACTAACGGTCAATTTTATTTTATATAAATGAAATCACTGTGAGTGAAAGGAAAACACCACAATATTTAATCCTTTCAATTTTCCATTGTTTGGTATGGAACAAAACAATTAAATCACCAATTTGATCTTTGAAGTATTACCAATAGTCTTTTAAAGAGATGAAATTATATGAGTAATTCTTAAATTCTTAAATATCCATCTATTATTCTATTTAGTCCATATATTAATGTTTTTACCAATGTTTTTTCAATACTTAGGGGGAAAATTTAATATAGTTTCTAATCCTTGAAGGATTATCTATACAATTTGTTTACTTTAAAGACTATATAAGAGAGAAAGTAATATTTTAAGAATGAAATCGATTTAGGAATGAAATTGAAAGTTCGATCGCATCAAAATTATTGAATTATATAAAACTTATCTTCAACTCTTCCCAGCAGTTTGCACGAAAGGAAATGAAAGATGTTTTTATTATTATATAATAAAGAAAATTATCTTATTAATACTTTATCTCTTTTTTTTCATTTAAGATATTTATATTTTATTTTATATACATTTTTTTTTCTTTCACTCAGGATGTTTGTTAGGAGAGAAAAAAAAAAGAAAAAAAACAATAAAATAAGAAAAATTTATATTTTTTATTTTTTTTATTCCACTGAATAGACCCTTAATCTCTTGTTAAATAACCTAAAAGTTTTTTCTTATACTTTTTATCTATCACTTCTTAATAAAACAGAGTTCAAAGATATTTGGTCGTGGGAGAATCCGAATCCTGTCAACGGTCACATCAGTAGCAGTACAGCACGATAGCTCACTGCCATTTATGTGCGTCACAGACTCTCATCAGTCATCAGTCATCACAGTATACAAAAATAACAAAAGCCAATCTTTTCTTCGTTATTCTTCGACAAATACAAAATAATAAAATAGATATTTTGGGTTGAAGAAGATATTTGTTTAAGGATTATTAGTCGATTAGGATCCTCTCCTTTTTATTACTATTAGATGAAGATTTATGCAAAAAGAAAATTAGTATGCCAGGTAAAAACAAATTATATACAATCAGGCCCGGCCCTGGGGCAGGGCCAGCAGGGCCTCCGCCCAGGGCCCAAAAATTTTTGGGCTGGTAATTTAAGTAAAAAAATTTATTAAAAAAATAAAATAAAAACAAAAATCTATGTTAGGGGTCCATTTTGTATGTTAGGGGCCTATTTTGTGTGTTAGGGGCCCATTTTTTCCATCTCTTAATTTTAATATTA
>PYAF01004908.1:1113799-1142415 GCA_007407185.1 Glycine tomentella
CAAAAAATTTGTGTGTTAAGGACCCATTTTTTCCATCTCTTAGTTTTAATATTATTTGTATTTCAAAAAATTTGTGTGTTAAGGGTCCGTTTTTTTCATCCCTTAGTTTTAATATTATTTGTATTTCAAAAAAATGTGTGATAGGGGCCCATTTTTTTCACTTCGCCCCGGGCCAAAGAATTTTCAGGACCGGTCCTGTATACAATGAACACGTGACAATATATTTGTAAGTAAGGTTGGCATTCGAGTATTAAATTAAAATGGAGTTTTGTATTATCATTAAAATTTTAAGGAATTGTCAATTGATCCAACTTATTTTAAATATCCTAAGTACGAGTACACGAAACGGCACAATACTGAATTCGCTCCCATTCATGCATCGTATCATACTTAAATTTTTAAATAGAAAAATGACGGTTCTGGATTGAAGAAAAAGTATACTTGCTTAAGCTTAACTATTATTATAAGTGATATTATGAAATCTTTGAAATCTTATGTTATAATTAATATAGTGGTTGATGCCAATGGTAAAGACTAAAGATATTTTATTATTACATGTAAAGGTGTGTTAGCAGAACAAGGGAGTCCCGGTTCAGTTCATGTAAAGCTGTGTGGGTCCCACTCCCCCTCTCTGTCTCTCTCTCGATGCTTTCAAGACCTATCTATCAATCAAGTGCTCCCTTCAAACTTAAGATTGAAATTTTCTTCTTTGTCGTTGGGAAGCAGTGATTTCTTCTTATCTTCTCTCTTTCTACCTCCCAAATTGTTAGTGGTGTGAGCTTTTCCTGTTTTATCCAATCAGTTATTTAGTTAACTATATAAGTCTATATAGTTAATAGTGGCATTATTTATTTATTTATTTAATCGTATGAATTATAACTCGAAGAACTTTGTTTAGGGATATGTGAAATAAAACCTAGTTTAGATCTAGTATATTGCAACGTATATGGCAATTTTGATGTCAATTTATTTGAGCTATTAACTTAGAAAACGAAAACAGTAGTACTAAGTTGTTGCCATGGAAAGAGGGTTGCTTCTTTTGTTGTTCTTGTTGTTGGTTATGGTGCTTTCTGTTTGTGGCAACGATGTGGTATATTCACAGTGCAATTGTGACGAGGAAGGGCTTTGGAGCATCCACAACGTGCTGGTTTGTCAGAAAGTGAGTGACTTTTTCATTGCCATTGCATATTTTTCCATACCCCTTGAGCTTCTTTACTTTGTGAGCTGCTCCAGTGTCCCCTTTAAATTGGTCTTCCTACAATTCATTGCCTTCATAGTTCTCTGTGGATTGACCCATTTGCTCAATGCCTATACTTACTATGGCCCACACTCCTTCCAGTTGTTTCTTTCCCTCACTGTTGCTAAGTTCCTCACTGCTCTTGTTTCTTGTGCCACTGCAATTTCCTTTCCCACACTCATTCCTCTTCTGCTGAAAATCAAAGTGAGGGAGCTATTTTTGAGGCAGAATGTGTTGGAATTGGGCCAGGAGGTTGGGATGATGAAGAAACAGAAGGAAGCTAGTTGGCATGTTAGGATGCTCACTTGTGAGATTAGGAAGTCTCTGGATAAACATACCATCTTGTATACCACACTTGTTGAGCTTTCCAAGGCATTGGATTTGCACAATTGTGCAGTATGGATGCCTGATGAGGATAGGAGAGAAATGCATTTGACTCATGAGTTGAAACCAAACTCAACAAGCAGTTTTCACAATTCTATTCCTACCAGTGATCCTGATGTGTTGGACATAAAGAAGAGCCAAGGGGTGTGGGTTTTGAGGCCTGATTCTGCACTAGGAGCTGCAAGTAGTGGTGGTGGTGGATCTGGGGATTCTGGTGCTGCGGCTGCCATTCGCATGCCAATACTTCATGTGTCGAATTTCAAAGGAGGGACACCAGAGTTTGTTGAAACATCTTATGGTGTACTGGTTTTGGTTCTTCCAAATTCAGACTCCAGGGCTTGGACCTCTCATGAAATGGAGATAGTGGAAGTTGTTGCTGACCAGGTGGCTGTGGCATTGTCTCATGCGTCTGTTCTTGAAGAGTCTCAGCTAATGAGCCAGAAACTTGCAGAGCAAAACCGGGCGTTGCAACAGGCTCAAAAGAATGCAATGATGGCCAGGAAGGCAAGGAGCTCGTTTGAGAAAGTTATGAGTCATGGAATGCGGAGACCTATGCATTCAATCCTGGGCTTGCTTTCAATGTTTCAAGAGGATAATATAAGACCTGAACAGAAGATTGTTATTGACTCAATTTTGAAAGTTAGCAATGCACTATCACGATTGATTAATGATGTGATGGAGATTGCGGCAAATGACAATGGAAGCTTCCTGTTAGAGATGAAACCTTTCCATCTACATTCAATGATGAGGGAAGCTTCTTGCACTGCCAAGTGTTTGTGTATATATAAAGGCTTTGGTCTTGAAGTTGATGTTGACAAGTCTTTGCCTGATCTGGTCATTGGTGATGAGGCAAGGACTTTCCAAGTAATTTTACATATGATTGGCTATTTATTGAACATATATGATAAAGGGAATCTCATTTTTCAAGTTTATCTTAAAAGTGATGGAGGAGATAGAGATGATAGAAGTTTTGGATTATGGAGATCGAGTATGCAAAATGAGTATGTACATATAAAATTTAATTTTCAGATAAATGGTATTAGTTCCCAGTCACATGAATCAGTTTCAACAAGAAATTATACTGGTAGGAGGCACTACAACAATGAACCTAAGGAAGGCCTGAGCTTCAGCATGTGCAAAACGCTGGTGCAGGTAGGTGCATCAATCTCTTTTGAAAAATTATGCATCATTTTCTGTTAGTTATATAGATTATTCCAATGTTTAAGTTTTAACTGTTTATTAAAAAGCACCGTTTCCCCCTTTTGAGCATTACATTTTATGCTCAGAAGATGATTATTGGATTGAACCCTCAATTAGTTAAGTTAGTGAATGATGCATTGGGAATTTGTTAATGATGTTGAGAATGTGTGATGAAACTGTAAATTAAAATTAGATTGTGCTAGTGTAAGTGTCAGGTACTCAGATCAGTTTTATGAATAAGAAATAGCCTTCACATAGAAAGCCCCTGTTTCGTTTGCTGTTTGTTTTGCAATATGGACTCATGATGCTGAATAACAGTGGCCTCCTAAAATGCTCAAAGGAAACATTCTGTTCCAAATTTGACTATATTCATTACTGTTTTTCAAAAACATTAGGATTTTGTTTGATAGAAAATCTTGAAGTTTAAAGTGAGAGTCATTGCCATTCAGTTAAATCATAATGCTGACTTTGCAATAGGATTGTAATTTTTCTCAGCTTTTAGTTAGTGGTCACTTTAGTGAAAGGGTTCCTCCAATTATTCATTGAGAAAAATTACGGTTGATCTGTTAATCCAAAATACTGATCTCTAGTGATAAACCAACTGAAATAAGTCTAGTTTATTGTGGTGCGATTGTTTTTTATATTTCTGAATATTGATAGAATATGGGATAATATGCAGATGATGCAAGGTAATATTTGGACATCAACTAACTCTCTGGGTTTGGCACAAGGAATGACGCTTCTTCTCAAGTTTCAGATAGGATCATCTCATGGAAGATTCACTCTTGCTCCTACAGATTTTTCAAACTCTCAGTTTAGAGGGCTTAAGGTTGTATTGGCTGATGATGATGATGTAAACAGGACTGTGACCAAGAAGCTGCTTGAGAAACTGGGGTGTCAAGTAACTGCTGTTTCATCAGGATTCGAATGTCTTGGTGCTATAAGTGGCTCAGGTAACTCATTCAAAATTATTCTGTTGGATCTTCACATGCCTGAAATGGATGGTTTTGAAGTTGCAAGAAGGATTCGGAAATTCCAAAGCCACAATTGGCCCTTGATCATAGCTTTTACTGCAAGTGCAGAAGAACACATCAAGGAGAGATGTTTACAGGTGGGAATGAATGGATTGATTCGAAAACCTATCCTCCTTCATGAGATAGCAGATGAACTTAGAACAGTCTTGCAACGTGCTGGTTAAAAATTGTGACAACAATTTTAAATATCTCAATTTTTTTAGATTCCTCAAAATTCATTACTTTGACATTTTGAAAGAGAACCTGAAATTCTTAACAAACTAAATATACTAGATACTAGGTTCATTATGCTAACCTTTTTCTGTATGATCTTTTTACCGTACAATGAATTATGGATTTCTACAAGGTGTATAGAACCGCTTCCCACCATCAAGCAGAAAAGGATGAAATGCAAAATTCTGAAATTGCGGTATACTTTTTTGCATTTATTTGTTTATGAAAAGATGGATGGATGTGCCAAAACTATGATTTTTCAACGTATATTGCACAATGTTGATATATTGTTGTAATAGTATTAGTTATTATAAACTTGTAGAAATTGATGTCAAGGCTATCATATGTATAGTTCTTGCTATTTGTTTGCAGTTGGTCTCGTCTTAAATGTATACAAATTAAAAGAGATTCTTTTAGCACGTTTTATACGCCCTGTTAAATGCATACAAATTAGAAGAAACTTACGAAATTGAAGAATAAATTATTAAAGAAAATACTCTTTTAGAGTTATTAAAAAAATTCTTAATCAACTTTTAATTCGACATGGTTCAGTATAATTCAAATTTAATAAATTTTACTAATTCTCCATCTAAACTCTAAAGTCTAAACTCAAATATAAATATAAGAAGATGAAAAAAATGCTCTAATAAGATTTTTTTAGCATATTTTATACTCTCTGTTGTAAGTTGGCTTTTACTTCTTGCACCTCCTGAAAGACTTCAACTGCTTAACAACCCAAATACACCTGGACAGCTACGAGAACCCCACTCCGTCATCATGACCGAAATCAACGCCTCCATGTGGCTCTGCGACGCCCTTGTATCAAAGGTCCACTCACGGGTATCCAAGACACTGGTGCCTTTCCTGGAAAATGGGGTGGGCGGCAATGGAGATGAGAGCACCGCTAGTGCGACAACGCTAGGGTTGGAGGGGGAAGAGGGGTGCTACTGAGGGAAAGGGCATATTAGTCCATTCAGTGTTTCCTACTAGTTGCAGGAAGCAATTGCCTTGTAAGTCCAGTTCGCAAGGGTGTACGAAGCCCAACCCCGCAATTATTATTATGCAAAACCCTAAACCCTCACACGGCTAGGGCTACGGCATGTTCTCTATTTATGCGCCGCGTCCCTTTCGTGGTTCAGTGTTCATAGCCAACTTCAACCTCAGCCTCTCACCAAAGGTACTCGTACTCTTCCAATCTCTCTCATCCATTGTATTACTATTCTTGTTGTTTCACTCTGCACATATCGAAGACTTGCAGGCGCTCTATAACAGCCTGTGAGTTCAAAACATGTGCGAAATCGCATATCATCCTCTTTTCAATTCAGATCCTCTTGATGTGCATGTCTTGAGGGTTTTTTTGCAGAATGATGAACATTCTCAATAATGATTTATTTGCATTGTTTTGGCCGTTACCCTTTTTTTATATTTATTTTGCAATGGAAACAATTTTTGCAAGTGAAACTTGTTTTTTCCTTTGAAGATTTTGTTTAGTATGCCTGCTGTGCTTATGGACGGTCTTGTACTGATTCGTTTTGTCATCAGCACAAAACATAAACCTAAGCTACATCTAATGTTGCCACCATGAATTTTTTGTGTGTTCCAATTTATATGGGAATAACACTTCCGCATTGTGGCAAAAATTATAATTCCTTTCTAATATCTCAATCTAAAAAAACTTTTTCAAGTCCCATTTAAGGCGTTTTAAATTTGAAGCCTTTTTTTGGTTCCACAGAATAATTATGTTTTTCTTTGACGAGAATGAAGCTATGGGTAAGCTGCTAGTTATATTTGTTTTTATTTCAGTCATAGCCAATAATGCAATGAACTCTGTCATTTGTTTTTATATCAATGGAATTGAATTTTACAATTTACAATCCTATCTATGTAGGAACTAACAAGTTTCGCTGTGGGCAAAGTAAGTGGTGATCCAATATGTCAAAAAATCCAAAAGTTTTCTTTGATATTCTAATTGGAAAGATGAAAGCTGGGCGAGTAGTAATGGAGTTGTTTGCTGATGCAACCCCAAAAACAGCTGAAAACTTCAGGGCCCTCTGCACTGGGGAAATGGGGATTGGAAAATCTGGGAAACCTTTACATTACAAAGGTTCTGCATTTCATCGTATTATTCCAGAGTTTATGTGTCAGGGAGGAGATTTTACAAAAGGGAATGGAACAGGGGGTGAGTCAATCTACGGTTCCAAATTTAAAGATGAGAATTTCAATTTGAGGCATACTGGTCCTGGTATTCTCTCCATGGCAAATGCTGGACCCCATACTAATGGTTCTCAGTTCTTCATATGTACTACAAAGACACCATGGCTTGATGGGAAACATGTTGTGTTTGGGAAAGTTGTTGATGGATACAGCGTTGTGGAGGAGATGGAGAAAGTGGGTTCAGGAAGTGGCAGGACATCTGAACCGGTAGTGATCGAAGATTGTGGCCAGATAGTTGAGAAATGAGTTGATACAATGATGTTCCGTGACATTTTATATAGGATGTTAATATTCAATGCGAATTACTAGTATTATAATAAGTTATTTATATTGTATTAGGAGTCCACTTTTTCGTATCCAGTCTTATTGTAACTCCCAATTCTTGCATATGGTTGTAAGCAACTCGTTGCTTTCTAGGGAAATAAGTGTGTACTTAAATCTGCTTTTACATCGTTCCAACTAAAAAATGCGTTGCTGTCTGTAGTTGGTAATGTTAAGAGAATTTTAGAAGCAATAGGCTCTTAATATCTGTTGATTGGTAAATTAGATTGAACAAGTTAGGTTGAAGCACTACATTTCAAATAGGTTTAATTGTATCTTTTATCTTTAATTTTTTTATATAAATTTTATCCTTATAAATTAATTTAACACATTTTGCTTTTAACTTTAAAGAAGTTTGTCAATTTTATTTCATGTCATTTATTCATTAATAGATATAAAGATTAGAGGTAAAATATACCTCGATCATTGCTTTGGCTGGTTCCTCGATCGTTTTAAGAAGTGTTAGTGTTAGTTAGTTACTTTTCTCCTTTGAAAAGGTACTTAGAGAAGCCTAGAACTAAAAGCCGTTTTTGTACAGAGGAGTTGGAAGGAGGCCGTGGGAGAAGTTCGCGGTTTGGTTGAGAACCTTGGGAGCAGTACGGTAATTTCCAAGAAGGCTGCTCTCCAGAAGTCATCGGAGACCAAGAAGCTGAAAAACAAGGATGTGACGGTGTTGGTGTTGGTGTTGGTGTTGGTGTTGGAGGACTTAGGGGCAGAGTATTTGGAACACTTCTTACGGGTAATTTACACAAATGGGTTAATTTTTTTTTTAAAATCTACTATTACAAGATATGGATAAGTCATATTTTAAATATAATTTTGAATAAAGAAGTTGTGTTAAAAAAAAATACACGAGTAGATTTTAAAAATATTATAAGATATAGATAAGTCATATTTTAAAATACAATTTTGTATAAAGAAGTCCTGTTTTAAATAGAACTTTAAAAAGTCAGATTTTTTAAAATAAAAAAATACTAGTCTTGTTTTAAAATATGATTTTAATTATTTTTTTATAGAAGTTATAATAACAATCACGATTTTAGTATTCTTTTTTTTTTGTTTTTTTAAATAATTAAGTCGTAATGACAATCATGATTTTAGTCCTTTTTTTAATATTGAAATTGTTTGTTCAATACAACTTTAATCTTTTTTCTCTTTTATTTAAAATATGAAAGTAGTGTTTATTTTTTATGTAATAGGTATTGGTGTTGTGTATTTGAAATATGTTACACATACAATTGTATATTTTTTTATTATTTTACAAATGTGATAATTATTTAATGAGTACTTTTTAATTTGTTGAAAAATATTAATTATTTTTAAAAATAGTAATAATATAAAAATAGAAAATTAATCATAGAAATGTAATAAAAATTAAGATGAAATATATTATAAATAGGTGAAAAATAAAATTATTTGTGGGAGGATGTCCCACATGTTGGTCTTTTTATTTGTCAAATTTGATCTTTTCATCAATTAATGTTAACTTGATTCAACTTTTACTCCTTTTGTTCTGCAATCATGCTTGATTGTATTTTACTTGCATGTGTTGCCATTGTTATATAAATATAATAATTATCACATTTATAAAATAAAAACAACTATACAATTACACTTATAACATATTTCAAATACATAACACCAACACATATTACATAAAAAAAAACATCACTTTCATATTTCAAAAAGAAGAAGAAAAAAAAGGCTAAAGTCATGATTAAATAAAAGACTTCAATATTTATAGAAAAAGAAAAAGAAAAAAACTAAAGTTATGATAATTATTACGACTTCATTATTTAAAAAAAACAAAAAAAAATAATACTAAAATTATGATTGTTATTATGATTTCTATAAAAAAATATAAATTACTTACAACCGCATTTTAAAACAAGACATGCATGTGATTAAGGGGCATTTTAAAACAATTTATCGATATCCTATAATATTTTTAAAATCTATTCATTCTTGTAATTCTTTTAAAAGATTAATCCGTATGTATAAATTTGCCCCTTCTTACTCTGTCCTCGCAAGGATATGGATACGGATGCGTCTTAGTTAAGTTACATAAATCCTTCCTCAAACCACTTTCTTCCTTTCTTGTTTTCCCCCATCAATGTTTATTTTTAGGGATTAGCTAGACTGTATGCTCCACTCTTCAACTGAATATCTTGTAAAAAAATATTAAAAAATCCCAAGTACTTTTCCTACTTTTTTTGTTCTATCTTAACGTGTCATTGTTTCTGTTATAATATTAAATCCTTTAATTGTATCCTCTCTCTCATAATAAACTATTTTGTATCCTCTCTTCACATGCTAAAGTTCATTTATTTTAGTAATAAAAAATAAAATAATAATACATGAATTCTTGTCATTTTAAATATCTCATTAATACTTTTTATTTCTATTTCTTTCCTATCACATCATAAATTCTATAATACTTATATTTTTCTTATTTGTCTCTCTCACTAGTATCTAATAGCATTTGTGGTGTTCATTTATTTACTTTTATAAAAAATGTACATTTTTTTATCACTTATCTTATTTTTGGTTTTGATTTTAGATTTATTTTATAACGTTCAATTGATGAAAAAAGTTATAATAATCATATGATATATTGTACAACGCTTTCTCGTAACTAATTTATTTTTATTTTATCATTATAATAATAATATTATTATTATTATTGTTATTATTATTATTTCCTTATTAGTTTTCTCTTTATTGTTAAAAAATAACGAAAAAATGAAAATTTATGTAATAAAACTCGTTAAAAATATGGTTAAATAAAATTCATAATTATGAAAATATTAATATAGCATAAATTTAATTTTACATAACATCTTAATTATTTTTCGTCCCTGTGAGTTTATTATTTTATAATTAGTTAGTAATATATATATATATATATATATATATATATATATATATATATATATATTGGGGTGTGTACTGAGTCCGTGTAGACATGGATTGAATGATAATCAAACGGTAAAACACTAGGATCAATATTGTATTACGTGAACAATTATTTCGATGCTGATATACTAGAGAAATTGTTTTTGCCAGTGCAAGAGTACAACAAAATTAACAAACCAGATAATTCATTACACATGAAGACACAGCATTAATTAACTCATAATTTAGAATAACAAGTAAAGAATTTATTTTCTGGTACCAGCGGTGGCAATGGCAAGGATAATGGCTATGGCAATGAAGGATGAGGAGGGGCGTGATCATCTGGAGTGTTGGAGGAGGTGGAATATTGCCAAATTAAATCTCTGAGGCACTATTTCAATCTTCAGTTTGTGAGAGAAACCATATATACAAGGCACGCTTTGATGACAAAGATGACTCAGAAACATCTTTGGAGGCAATCCCCAAGCAGGGTGAATTTGTGAAATTAGTAACCCATTGATGAAGATTAAAGACACCAGGTAGGTATGAATAGTGTTATGGTTCAAAACTTGCAATTGATTTACAAAACCAGCAAAACAGAACAACACAACAGCAAGCATATAAAAGTTAATAACAGAAATTGAATCAACCAAAAATAAGGGAAAGAAGATGAACACGTGATTTAGTCACAAAGGATCTACATTCACGGTAAGTAAGCGAAACTGATCTACTATGATGCAAGAGTTACAAATAGAATCTTGCTTGGTTCTTTCATTGATGACCTCCAAGTTTTACTCTATCTCTCTCATACACCCTAATCCTCCTCTCATTGTGATTATATGAATGAGACCTCACTGTTGCATCTTTCCCATAAGAAAATACTGCTTTATTTATATAGCACTCAAGAAAACAAGTTATCCAAGAGAAACTACCAAAACAGAAAAATTGAAAGAGTTGTTGACCACCAACTAACTTATAAAAAACTGTTTTTAACTATAACTCGACAGCTTGTAAACTGATATTAGAGGCACATCTTCACAAATAGGCACCCATTCAGTTATCTATTCTGGAGTCTGGGCAGCATGCAAACGTTTAGTGCAAAATGGCAAGTTTTATAAGGTCTGACTGTTGATTGTTGTCTTGTGAATATGTTATATACACTGCAATTTCTTTTACGTAGACATTTTGCTATATAATATTTGTCTTCTACCAGAATTTCCAGTTAAGCAATCCCAAATCTTGCTCTGCATGTTTGAAAACTACTTACCACTACCTGTCTCATGTCTTTCCGTCATAAAATGTTTTTTTGGTTACTGGAAAGGACTACATATATGAGGAGTGGAGATGCTAAGTTCCTATATAGATGCCAATTTTCAAATATTTAGATAAAAATTAATAAAACAAGCGATCAGATATGTTTGATTTAAATATCTACGAACTTATACGCGAAGTTGAGGATAATAAACACACGGACAAAACTTAGGTATAACATACTACATGAAAAAAAAAATTCAAGAGTAATATTTCTCCAATCTATAATAAGAAAACCAATTTATTTCGTTATATTAAAGAATAATCATATGGAACAAATTTATTTTCATATACATGATAAATTATTAGCATGTTTAAAAATTATACACTATATAACTCTACGGATTGATCGAGTGAAATAAAAGAGGCAGTAGATTCAAATCTGTACGTGTCTTCTTAGAATGAAACAAATGTAAGTATCTATATAAGCTACGGATGGCAATTCGTGTTCATGGGTCGGGTTCGGGTCAACCCGGGTTTGACACGAACACGAATAGGCTCAACCTGAACAGGACACGATTAACAATTCGTGTTGTAAAATTCAACCCGAACACGACCCGTTTATTACACGGGTTGACACGATACAACCTAAATTTAAGCACAATTTGTTTTTACACGACATGACCCGACCCAACCCGACACATGTAAAAATAAAATGATATTAATTCAAATCATATTTAATTTTTTTAATATAATTCAAATCAAAATAAGTTACATTTAACTTCATCAATCCAATATGAAAACATAATTAAATGCAACATACAAAAATAAATGAGAATTTTAATTTATATATATGAAAAATTACTATAATAACCATATAAAAATAAATGAAAATAATAGTTACGGGTTAACGGATTAACCTGTAACCTGACACGATTTTTTTCGTATCAAATTTTTTCAACCCGAACACGATCCATTTATTAAACGGGTTGACCTGAACACGAAAAAAATCATGTCGGGTCCGGGTCGTGTCGGGTCCGAGTCGGGTTGGCGGGTCACGTCACAAATTGCCACCCCTAATATAAGCGTTATTTGAATCCAAAGACTTTTTTTTATTTTAGACTACAGAGTCATACCTTCTCCTAATTTTTCTGTAAAAAAAAAAATAGATATACATTACCTAAGATTATTGCTATAGAAATGATTTTTTTTTTCTTTATCATTTAAGTTTCTTACAATTTGTTCATTGATCACTAAACTCCTCTAAAATCTTATGAGGTTAACACCTTCATTGGATCTAACCTAAAAAAAAAGTGTTTCAGACTCTTATTCAAGGCTCAATTCCACACCTACTACCACCACGCACAGGCTAATCCAATTGAGGCATTTGTTTAGTGCACTCCTATTAAATCCAGCACGACAAACTCATTTTGAAATGGAATGGGAAGTGCAGGATACAGAAAGAAATACAAGATTCAAATGCCTCCAACTGAGCACTTCGGTCCAATGCATCTGAAATGGATATAACTTGTTACATGCTGTTAGTATACGCCCCCTAGACTAGTCCCTACACAACTGAAACTTGAAAGTGATGATGAGCAAGGAACTGACAGGTGCGGAATAACATGTTTTCACCAAGCTACATAAAATTGAATGGTAAAAAGAAATCTTATGGATTACTATTGGTAAAATCAATGCTTAACTAGTTTAACAACAAATTAACAAACAGGAGGTTGCTAAGATGAAATATGCTGAATTGCTGATTGCTGAATGTCAAAATAAAAGTCGAGAAATGCGGGTAACATGTTTATGCGTGTTTTCTAGGATATTATGATATATATTTTTGAGAATTTTATTGTAAAATGTAGTTTTGATGTAAATAATCAGGCAAAAAGGCAACTGATTTGTAGGATACAGCAAAGATTCTTTTTGTCTCTGGTAGACGTGGAAAGCAATAGCATGATAGCAAGGTTGTGGCCTTGTGGGTCGCCAAGTGCTTCATGAACAATGCCACCAAAAGGCTTTGTTCTGTTCTGAAACTAACAAAATAAAAGGGAGGGTGAATGTCCCGTGAGTTTTTTTGGAGGGATATTTTATTTGATTATATGTTTTCTCTTTTATTCTTCTTGCCTCTTTTTTTTTTTTTATTTTGTCTTATTTTTCTTTTAAGTATTTTAGTTAGGAGCTCTTAAAGTAACATCTCACTACAAGGACCTCCTCTAAGTTTTTCCTTTTTTTAGGTGACATAATTTTTACAGGAGAAAGTTATGTTTGAGTTAGGTAAATTCAGTATGGAAGGTAAAGTTTTTCTTTTTAAATATTTATCAAAAGTTATATATCTAGAATTCAAATTTAAAATCAAATGTTAAGATGAAACTATCTTGTCTTAGTTAATTTATGTGTTTGATAGTGAAAAATTTCTAACATTGTAATAAATATACTTAAAAAATAAATTAAGGAGGATGATTTAAGGAAAGAAAAAGGAACAATGATTATGTGAGAGATTAAAAAAAAGAAAAAAAAACTAAGAAGAAGAAGGAGAAAGAAAGAACCAAAGAGAGAGACAAAAATAAAACAGATACTCCCACCACAAATTTTGATTGAAATCATTGCCTCAATGGAGAGGTTTACATTCAATTATTTCACATAACCT
Organism: Glycine tomentella; assembly: GCA_007407185.1. Taxonomy (NCBI): domain Eukaryota; kingdom Viridiplantae; phylum Streptophyta; class Magnoliopsida; order Fabales; family Fabaceae; genus Glycine; species Glycine tomentella. The sequence goes on from PYAF01004908.1 coordinate 1,127,202, forward strand.
AAAGAATTATTGCACATGTGTAAACTTTTATTATATGTGAGAAAATAATTAATTTAATAAGTTTGATTTTCTTTGAATATAAAATTGTTTTAAATAAAAACAATCACATATTGTGAGTGTGATTAATATTTTATCCAATAAATTAAGAGACACTCATAGACTTCATTTTGGAAAAGAAAAATAATTACTGCACATATTATTCTAAACACTTGTTAGATATTTTTTTAAAATTTAAGTGCACCCTCTATGTTATAAATATGCAAGTTTTATCTATAATAAGTAAAGTGCAAAAAGGAGAAGGAGGTAGATTGAAAGAAATAGATAAAATTTAATTAATGTAGAAATAAAGATAAAATTCAATCTATTTCTTTTATCCTTATTTCTAAATTAATTAATTTCAACAGTTATTTTAAAAAATTGTCAATATTTAAAAATAAATATTATATCACAATTCAAACTATTCATTAATATTTACAAAATTTATATTTAAAAATTATTTATTATAAATTTTAATTATAATATTATATATATATATATATTAAAATAGATGTTTAACCTAATGCAATGAGTATTTTTTGTGTTCATCGAAATTTCGAAACTGCATTCTTTCTTATTGAATAAAAAAAAATAAAAGTGAGTATCTCTCTCTCTGGGTCGCTCTCTCGGACAAAAGGAATTACGATTTTCCTCTTCGGTATCGATAATCAATAAATTAAAAAAGAAAGGAATGTGTAAAATCCAGCCGATCGCGTTCTTCAGTTGAGGCATGTTATTAGCTGCTCACTCCTCCAACTGCTACTGTTGTTGTTCTTCGTCGTCTTGGCCTTCGCATCTTCACGAGTCACGTTGACTTTGCTGGAAGAAGAAGAGAATGGAACAATCGCTTTTGGATGACATAATCAATCGCCTCCTCGAAGTTCGTACCCGACCGGGGAAGCAGGTTCAGCTATCCGAGTCCGAGATCCGTCAACTCTGCGTAGTTTCCAGAGAGATTTTCTTGCAACAACCTAATCTGTTGGAGCTTGAAGCACCTATTAAGATTTGTGGTAATTATTTTCTTCTTATTACCTCGCCGTGTCTAATTTGGTCAAATTCTAACCTGGACATGATCTCAGTGCTTTCAATTGCATGCTTTGTTTTGATTATGTATGATTTACCTTTGCTTGCTTATTGACGACTGTGTTTTGAACTGGCTTAGTCAGTGTGTTGTTCTGAACTGCATGTACTGATGGATTTTATAATAGTGGGAGCCACGTGTTTTTGTTTTCTTATTCGCCTCTCTGTAACTGCACCTGCACTAAAACTGTAGACTGTAGAGAGTCCTGATTTTATTTGGATTGGTACTTAAGTGTTCTGTTATTCTGTATTCTGTGGAATATGTGTGGAATGGGATTCCCTGCAGTTAAAAAAATAGTGTGCGCTAATTCTTGGTGAATCTATGTATGGGAGAGAATATATAAACAATATCCTTGAATATTGATGAATCTATGCAGTTTAAAAAACATCTGCACACAGAGTATATATTTGATTGAAGTTTATATTTTATCTTTCCATGTGCTCGATGAATTTATGTATAATGTGAGCTTTGAGAACACTTATATGGGTTTTCAGCGTTGGGGATGGTATAGCTAAGACATATTGCTGCAAGTTTTTCCAAAAATTTTATGGTGTTTTTTGTTTGAGAGAAGTTTAAGAGAGCAGAGCGGTGGGATTTTGTTTTTAATCATACCTTGTTTTGTTGAAAAAGTTGGAAGGGAGGGAATTGCTTTATAAATTTTGGACTGCACGGATTATATTGTTCTGTTTTTGTATTTTATTTCTCATCTCCTCCATTATTGTTTGTAAGGGTATAACTGTATATTATTCATATTTTCCCTCCCTTCCCTTAGGAACTGAACATAGTGACATTTTCCTCTCCTCTCCTTCCCTTCTCTTGAACCAAACCAAACAAGGGGACCTCTCTTTTGAATTGAACACATTGTTAATTAATTTGCATGCTTCATTACTTTTTCCTGGTTATCTGGTTAGTGGCTACCTTTTTTACACTTACTGACAAGTTCATTCTCGACTGCAATCACTGCATATGAATGAATAATCATATAGTTTGAGCTTTGAGAATATGCATGTTTTGTTTTCTGGATTTCGTAGTGTTTGTGTATATGATTTTCTTGGGTAAAATGAAAATTGGATTGGTTTACATAAAGAATGCCTATAAAATTCTTTCAATTAACATTCACTGAACTTGTAGTAGCAATTTATCTCATGTTGGTTTAGTTGACTTAAACAGCAATATCAAATCATGAGATAAATTTTTTATGTCTCTTGCAGTGCTTGCAAATAAAATTCATGTTTGTTAACTTAGAATGAGTGTTTGGACCTAACTCAACCCCAAAAGTTAGCTCATGGGGTGAGGGTTACCCCCCACTTATATATTCTATCTTTGTCTTATCTCTAGCCAATGGTGGGACTTGGGTTTTTCCCAATATGTATTAATTCCCACGAGTTTATTTTTTGCTTCTGATTCTGACATCATTATTTCACAAAAGTTATTTACTAAAACTGTTGTTTCTTTTCTTTTTTGTTGTGGGTTGATGTTGAAAATCCTGAAAATTTTTTTATACTAAGAGTATGGCATCTCTAATGGCTAAGAGTATATTTTAGTTTTAACATAAGGTTGGATATGCCTTTGTCAATTCTGGAATGGCATCTACATGAACCAATGATCCTAAAAGGTTAAGACGTGGGAGAAAGTACATGAATGGGTTTATATTTAAGGGTTAATTATGTTTTATGTCTTTAGTCCCTAAATTTTTTGCAAATTTCATCTTTAGTCCCTTAACAAAATTTTCAGCGCTCTTGGTCGTTATATTCTTTTCTCTGTTAAAGTTTTTTTGTCCCTGGTGTCAAATAACAGAGTTAACTGCATAACAGTCATGTTGGCAGCCCAATGATTTGCCACACCATCAAGTAGTTTAATGCGGCAGGCACATGTATTTTTTTTTTAAACTACTTAATCCCTCATTTGTTCGTACTAGTTCTTGACGTCAGACTAGTTCTCAACAAACAAAAAAATGACACATGGTTGCCCCTGTCAAACTACTTGATGACGTTACAGTCACTAGGCTGCCACCATGATTGGTACGTTTGGAACCAAAAATGCTAAAAAATTGTTTAGGGACTAAAAATGAAATTTACAAAAAAATTAGGGACCAAAAATATAATTAACCCTATATCTAATATGCCTCCTCATGAAAGAGGGCTTTAGGCTTGCAATGTGCACAATGCACAGCCCACCCTGCCTTATGCTGAAACTGAAGTTTTATTTTGAAGAATTAGGGCAATATGGATTGAACTCTAGATCACATGGTCATAGAGGCTCTGATGTATATGACGTTGTTTTTGTTGTATAAGATATTCACATTCACATATTACACATTTGTTTGAAGCAAAAATTGAAGTCTCGTGGGAATAAATACATTAACGAACATGAATTTTATTTGCAAGCACTGAAGTGACATAAAAAATTTATCTCATGATTTGATATTGCAGTTTGATATTCATTCACATATTACACATTTGTACCATATAATACTCTATTGTTGTACACAAGAAAAATATTGTGTGTTTTAGGAGTTTCTGTTTCATATCCTTATATTGATGTTTCAGGTGATGTACATGGGCAATATTCTGATCTTTTAAGGCTTTTTGAGTATGGTGGATTACCTCCTGAAGCCAACTACTTGTTTTTGGGGGATTATGTTGATCGAGGGAAGCAGAGTTTAGAAACAATTTGCCTTCTCCTTGCTTATAAAATAAAATATCCTGAGAACTTTTTCTTGTTAAGGGGAAACCATGAATGTGCTTCTATAAACCGGATATATGGATTTTATGATGAGTGCAAGAGAAGGTTCAATGTAAGGTTATGGAAGACATTTACAGACTGCTTCAATTGCCTGCCTGTGGCAGCCCTTGTTGATGAAAAGATTTTGTGTATGCATGGGGGACTTTCTCCCGATTTAAATAATTTGGATCAAATTAGAAATTTACAGCGGCCCACAGATGTTCCTGATACAGGTTTGCTTTGTGATCTCCTATGGTCTGACCCGAGCAAAGATGTTCAAGGATGGGGAATGAATGACAGAGGAGTTTCATATACATTTGGTGCTGATAAGGTCTCAGATTTTCTTCAGAAACATGATCTTGATCTTGTTTGTCGTGCTCATCAGGTTAAACTCCTGCCTTTGGTGCTTAATGTGTTACCAGGTCTTCGGGATTGAGTTTGTATACCCATTTCTATGACAAAACGACTGTGAAATGTATTTCTTTTTCCCAGCAATTTTAATCTATCATCTCTTATTATTACAAATACTTTATTTTCATTAAACTGGGAATTACTTTTTGCCATGTAAATGTGACACAATTTATGCATTGAGACTTGACATCTTCCAATGTAGTGCATTAGCTTTAGCATCTGATGCTTTGTACTGTACATGCCTTTATGTTTAGATCGGGGGATAGTAGGCCTCGATCAACTATGCTATTGAAAGTAAATTGTTTTTTGTTTTCGGCCTTTTTTTACCAGGTTGTGGAGGATGGATATGAGTTCTTTGCTAATCGACAACTTGTAACAATATTTTCAGCACCTAATTATTGTGGGGAGTTTGACAATGCTGGTGCTATGATGAGTGTTGATGACACGCTAATGTGCTCTTTCCAAATATTAAAGCCAGCTGATAAAAAAGCAAAGCTCAATTTTGGAAGTACAACCACTGCTAAGCCTGGAAACTCTCCAGCAGGTGTAAAGGTAGGAAGCTATTAGGTATTTGCTTGCTTGCATGCCATCAGTAGGTACATATCTTCTAATACTTGTGACTTTTGAGAGAGATATCTTTTGATATACACACTTTCCCACAAATGTAGATATTTCTGAGTTGATGATATCTTCATAGTGATTTAGCATTTTTGTACACTCCAATTGGCTTTTTATCTAGCTGAGAATTTGTTTCGGAAACCTTCAAAAAGTAATACTTGGAATAAGCACTTGTCAATGATTACATAAAACTGAGATGAGGTGGTTGTGCTTGAGATTAGGTGACTGGCTAATTGGAGGAGACATTTACCACTTTCTAGGTTATTTCGTGATATTTATTTCCTAGTGTTCAATTTGATACGTATTGTGGGATTTCCATAGATTCAGCCATTTCCAACATAATTTGGATGATTAGAATGATCTTATTGCATGTGCTAACCCTGCTAGGAAACATTTGAGAAATTAAATTTAGCAGTGTAAAACATAAAACAGTAACAAAGCTTTTCAACTGAAGCATGCAATGCAACCAAAGTCATTGAATGTATCCGTTGTTTCACATGGTTCCCACCCCAATCAGTTAATGGATGCTGTTGCATTTGTTACTTTGGGTGGGAGAAAGTGTGGCTTTGTGCTAAATAGCTTAATAATACCGTGTAGGCAGATTCTACCTGCTGTGCAGGTTTCAAATCTTATTGGTTGGACTTGGAAGTACCCTAAGGCCAGGGTCATGGCATTAATGCCCAAATGGGGATTAGTCCCGCACACGGGATGTTACCTTGTTGGGACACCTAGTTTGAGGCCAAAACAAGCTAAACTGTAATGTCCTAATCAGTCATTCAATTCAAGCGATTATATATCACATCACTTGGCAGTTAGCACTGCACTGAATAGTGTCCATGTTTTCTATTTTTCGTTGTTCACACTTTTTTGCATTCACCAATAGATTCTAAATTTGTCTCCCTCAATGCGATGCAGTCCTTCCTGGGTGCGAAAGTATGAAATTAAATTTGGCTAAAAGGTTGCTGCTACTACGGGTCAGCTTGGGCTTGAACTCCTAATGGTTGCAAGAAGGGGAAAGTCAAGTTCCATTTCGTCTACTATGATATTTTGGAATTGTAAAATCAAAGAGAACACCATTATGAACTTTGTAAACCATTGTTTATTATTGGTACAAATTTGCATTTCAAGGTGGAGAGCCATACTCTCCTTTGTCTTCGTTGTACACTAATAGCTGGTATATTTTCTTAACTGTAAGCTTCTCAAGCGTAGATGGATATATCCGAATCTGTTGCTGAGAACCATTTAAAAATGCCTATACGATTTGGCATATATGGATGGCAGTTGAGGCTGGTAAAACAGAATGTCGTCAAATCTCTTCGTTTTCTCATTTTGATTGTCTTTTTTGTTTGAGAAATCTTGTTTGATCTGGGATCATCTTCGCTTTATTTAGATTTTTTTTCCCTGAAACATTATGAGACATTGCGACTGGGAAAAAAATTGGTTTTGATCTGCTCGTAGTTTTGTCGTTTGTGATGTGATCTATTGGTTTCCCTTCTCAAGGTGTTCAACCTGTAGAACTGATCAACTGAGAGACCGAAGGAGTAATTAAAGTTTACGGTTCCTTACAAATTACACGTATTGCGGGGAAATTATGTTTTTTTTTTAAAAAAAAAACATTCACAAACTATTATTATTGGATTATTACAAACAGTTATTAAGAATAGGAAACGGACTTTTTTTTCAAATTAAACTGCTGGGGACCTATTTGTTTCTTATTTTTGGATTTTATTTATAAAAAAAAAACTCGTCTAGTAAGCGTAGTTTTTCTTAAAAGAATATTTTATAAAATTATGTATTTTTTGGTATTTAAAATATAAAATCAGAACATCTAATTTTGATTTTTATTATTAAAAAAAAGAATATTTTGATTTTTATTATTAAATCCTAATAAATAACATGCTTCTGATACTCTGATTTATTTAATGAGACTTATAAAATTATTTTATAGATAAATATTAATTATCAATTATTACTTTTTATGAACTAAGAGGAATCGAATTTGTAACTTTTTCTCACTTTTCTCCCTCCGATCTTATAACTTCTGAGACTTATATAAGTTTACTTAATAACTTTAGTTGAGATATTCATAGATTTTTTCTTAATTTTTTCTTTTATGAAATCGTTTAAAAAAAGTTCATTAAAATATAAGATCAAATAAATTGAATAATTGAGAATTACTTTTTAATTTAATGAATTTGTGATAAATATAAATTAAAAAGTAGCTCCATTATTTTCAAGCAAAACAGTGGTTGTTAGTTTGTTGCAGTTAAAATCTGTATTATGCTGGACCTATATATTTATATTCTGCATTAATTTATATCCATTTTAACTAAACAATATCCAATCAATCTCTCATTACATCACCATAGATATATTTCTCTCAAAGGGTTATCATTACTTGCTTTGAAGACAAAACTAGTGGGCATGTAAGAGACAACTGGCTGTGTGACTTTTAGTTGAAAAGGTAGTAATCTGCCGACCCTCAAAACCAAAATTATTGTAATAGCGCACAGTTTGATTGCTAAGGTTGAGCAGTCCTAGTAATTAACACCATCAATTAGTAATTAATAATTGAAACCCTATGCTGATGTGCCCTTACATGCCTTGTCCACGCTTGCACAGTATTATTTTGTCGTCATATGTTCCTGCCAATGTGACTATCTTCAATGGCAGCAACTATGTATTGGACGACAAAATCCAAAGAAAGAGGACATGAAAATGACCCTCATTCATCTTAATCTTATAAGTTATAATCCAAATTACCTATACTCTATGATTACTATTTGAAATTCTGCAGGATTGAATTGTGAGAGAACGTCTCCCCAGCGGAATATTCAAGATGATGTAACATCTTTGTTAATAATCGCATAGAAAATTATTTTGTGTAGTTGTTAACTGAAAATATCACACTAGAAGCAATTTTAAAAAAGTATCGTTTCACATGGATAGCACCGTGATTAGCAGCTGGGACATAGACTTTGCATTTGATACTTTGGCACACTTATTTCTATTAAGTTATTCAATTTGCTAATAATAAATTATAAATCATGCCTACTAAAACTTGGAATCTTTCTGAGGCGTTTAACATATAACTCTCAAGATTGTTTCATTTACTCAATGCCCAAGATTCGTTAGCACTTATTTTGGCTCTTGTGGATTCGCGTGCTGACCAATATCAATAAAAATTACGCCCTCAACTCTTCAAGTATGAAATATTGTGTGACGGAATTCGATATGTGATGCGTTATTAAGTGTTAATGACCCCACTACCGTTTTACGGAAAATAATAAAAAAAATGCAGAAAAAGAAGATAGAATAAAAAAGACTCCCTCCATTTTATAACTTTAGTTGTTTTAGCCTTCTATTTTTTTCAAAATAATAATTATTTTAGAATTTTAATGTTTAATTAATGTTTTTTTCTGAAATATACCCTTATTTAATACTTACTATTAGACTATTAGCGATGCAATTAAGCATCAAAGATCAAGATATAAATAAGAAAATTTAATTAAATAAAAGCTATGACAATTTTAATATTATTATATAAGTAAAATTTATTAAATTGCAATTTTTATTATAATATATTTTCAATTTTAAAATAAAATTATTGTAGTCGTGGTTAAAAAAATTAAGGGATCAAATCAAATTAATTAATAATAAAGGGACTAAATTTAACCAAATAAATAAATAGAGGGACTAAATAAACAATTTAATTTTTATTTAGATAATTATAAGTTTAGAACAAAGTTGACATAAAAAATTTGACATTTATTAGCCTTGATAAAAAAATTAAAAGCAAAATTAAACCCTTTTATAAATCAACAACTGCTCAATGTTCTCTTCAAATTTTTTTTTGTTTCGTATTTGTATGAATTGTTATTATCATTCGTTCAAAAATCGCATTAGTATATGAAATACGAGGGTCGACCGGGGTTGCATGTGACTTGTGAGCATGACCCGAATTGTCAATATAAATTTCGTATGAACAATGATACATTTTCTTTTTTACTAATACAAAAATAATACCAGCTATGAAGGCGTAGAATACGAAAAATCATACATATACCCAAATCACTGAACAACTACTATTAAGTTTCCATATATGGTCAAATGAAGAATCAAGAGTAAAACAAAAAAACCTAACGAAACATTGTTATCATGGAAAAAACATTCTTCAAAAAGAAAAATGACAAGGGAACCTCTCATAAGTCATAATTAAGTTACGTAGACGTACTTCTCCCACTCTCGTCAACGTCTACTGCATGCTTTCCACCCATTTATGTATATATGGAATGGAACTACTTTAATTTTCATTTCTAGAACCCAAAGAAAAAGGTGGCAGAGGATGGTCACAAGTAGTAATAACAAGCTTTTGAGGTGTACTGGATCCGAAAACCTTACAAAGGGGTTGAAAAAAATTTCTAACCTTTTTTATTTTTTAAATGTCTAACTTTTAATAAATAATAATTTTTAAAAATTATTATTTTTACACATATAATTAAAATTAATTTTTATATTAAATGATGATAAATTTAACTGTTATTACGAATACAATTAATTCTACACAATTTTATACTAATTAATATTAATTATTATTATAATAATAACATACAAAATTAATTTTTTATAATTTTATAATGGTTAACTTAAATATAGATAAAAAGTTACAAGAAGGGGGCTCTAGCCCTTGTTTTCCCCCCCAGACCACTCCACTAATCTCATCCACTTGAAAATTAGTATAAAAGTTGGTAATTCTACTTTCTAAACAGAGTTGTTAGTTCCGCAGCTCTTACAAAGAATTCCATAATTTATATATTTTGAGGCCTGTCTCGTCATTCATGCAAACTCCCGTCCATCGATCTCTAGATCTGTTCATGTGTGTACCTTTCGTTCCACGTTAGATGTTTCATAAGGTTTTATTTTTTATTGCTAAAAAAGTTAAGGTAAATAGGAACCATATTTCATGAAAATGTAAGAAGTGAAAAGAGTTAATTTTTAGTTATATAATTATGTACAAATAAATTAAAATTGTTTCAATTAGTTTTAATCTTAACTATTCATTTTAAATTATATGGTTGAAATTCGTTTATCTCACACTCTTATCTCTTAGCTGAAATGCTTTTTTATTAGTTATAACAATGTTTCCATATTTATTTCATGTTTATAAAACAAATATTAATTTAACTTGCTCGACATTAAAAAAAAAGTGTTTGGCTTAGTTTATTTAAAAAATATTTTTAACTATATATTGTACAAAGTTAGAAAAGTATTACTTCCTTATGATTAATCGCATACAAACCACCCACTTACCATACTAAAAGAAGGAAAGATACATGATATTTACTTCTTACAACTTACATGTTTAGTAAGATATTTTAATAAGTTTTGTAAGAAAAACAAAAAGACATTTTAGTAAGCTAGAAGTATTTTTTGACTAATTTAGAAGTTAATTAGAATCTGAAATTCTTTCAACCTCTGAACATCAAACAATAAACAAAAACTACTCATATAATAATTTCCTTGATCTACAAGGAGGAAAAATATTTTATTGATCATTCCTTCATCACCGTTAGTCACCCCACAACTCAAGATCCACGGCTGTCCGAAAATTTCATCACCGTTAGTTGACATTGATATACACAAAAAACTCCTAAGTCAACTAATGAAATTTGTGTTAATTTTCCTTTCCAGGGTCAAATGAAGAATCAGAGTAAAAGAAATGACAAGGAACGTATCACGTGACTTGAATAACCTCTTAAGTAGACGTGCTTCTCTCCCTCAAACGTCATCGCATACTTCATCCTTAATTTCAAACCATTTATTTATGAAACGAACAGAAATATACGATAAGACAAAAGTTATAATAAAAAGATAAAAGGTTATAATGAACATGTTTGATATTTGTTTATATCATTTCACAAGTGATTAAGAGTAAATATATTATGTTGTATGTAATTATAAGTTTGTATTTAATAATTAATAATATCTAAAATATTGAAATATCTAATGATAATTGTGTTTTAAAAGTGATTAACTATCTTGGTTGTGGGTTTTCTTTCTGCCCACTTCCATTAAAAAAAAAAAAACACTATATTAGTGAATGTTGGGTTGACAATTCTCAATCAAATAATTATAATTTTTTATTAATGGATATGATAAAAAAATAAAGCAAAGATGAGACAAAAGATAAGGTGGACAAATATTTATAATATTTTATTTAATTAGATACTGAAAAGGGTGGGAAATGCTGGATTCTCATTTCCTATACAATCTGATACTGAAAAGGGTGGGAAATGCAGGGTCCTTGACTCCGTTCAGAAAAAAATAAACAGAAACTAATAGAAAAGACTACTCGAAACATAAACACCTTGATCCCACCAAATTAAAGGGAACATTTTTATTTATTTATTCTGTAAAGTGACAAAATTGGATATACTTGAAGCTAGCAGGAATTCCTAAAATATCATAATTCAAGATAAATCGACAATGGTCACACCCCCACTCAAAATCCACGGGTGTCCTGCAAAAGAAGCAGAGGAAAACAAGACGTTAATAACAGAAAAAGAGAAAAAAAAATCCCGGAAGTGAAAAGTATAGGAATATTAATGAAAAGAAAGCAGAGTTACTCAAGGCTTGATGTGCAGAAATGCGGGAAGAGGGATCCCTAGAAATCATTTTCCTAAGGAGGTCCTTAGCAGGTGCAGAAACAGAGCTAAAGATTAAGGTGGGAAACCTAAGATTAGCCCTCAAAACAGCCTGAAAGATTTCAGAAGCAGAGTCTCCATAAAAAGGTGGAAAGCCAGCCAACATGGCGTAAAGAATGACCCCACTGCTCCACACATCAACCTTCTCATCGTACTCTCTCCCCATTATAACTTCGGGGGCAACGTAATAGGGCGTCCCCACCACACCGCTCATGCTACTCCCCTCACCGAACCACTCCGCGGACCCGAAGTCGGAGAGCTTAAGCTTGTTCCCTTCATCGAACAGGAGGTTGTCCGGCTTGATGTCCCTATGCGCGAGTCCCAGGGCGTGGCAGTGCGCCACGGCTTCCAGAAGCTGTTTGAGGAGGGAGGCGGCGTGGGGCTCCGGCAAGGGGCTTTCGGCAGCGATGCGGTCCAAGAGAGTGTGTGGCTGGCAGAGCTCCAAGACGATTGAGCAGGAGTCGGCGTCCTCGAAGGCGTCAATGATTTGGAGGATGTTTGGGTGTGGAGAGAGGAAGCTCATGGCCTTGGCCTCCATTTCGATGCAGCGCCGGTCCTCGTTTAGGAGGCGGCGCTTGTCGATGAGTTTAGCGGCGTAGAATTTGTTGGAAGTGCGGTGGATGCAGCGGAACACGGTGCCAAAACGCCCTCGCCCGACTTCTTCCAACACTTGGTATTCTTCTTTCTTCGCAGCTGCTTCTCTATACATTCTTCTTTTATGTTTCCAAGGAAATAGAGAGCAAAGGGGTTATATATAGTTACTTCTCCACTTTTTTATGTTTCTCAAGCTTAACTGAAGAATACAACGGGAATATTCGCTTTGTTTTCGCGGGGTTTTTCCTGTTACTCTATTCAGTTATTATGCTTATTGTAACAGGACCACGTATTTTTCAAACTGTATGAACCGTGAGAGGGAAGGCTCCCTCTGCTGCCGTTCAAATATTACTAATTTGACTCTTTCAGTTTCAAACTTTAAATTTCTCTTTATCATTTATAATCATGTGATGGGATGATCTTGACTTCAATATTATTTAATCAGGATTTATTCTTACTGAATGTAAAAGTGTTATATGCAGTTATTAATTTGGATTAAACGGTGTGATATATTCCTTTTTAGGGATAGAATATTCATAGAATATAAAACTTTATCTTTAGTAAATTATTTAAAGATTTCTAATCGTAAATTATTTAGAAAACATTTTCTTACACAAATTAATAATCTTATTTGGTATAACAACTATAATTAGATTATAGTGTAAAACTAATTTACAATTCTAGTTAAATTCCTCATTTAAATCGTCATTTTTATACAATGAGAACTATTAAAACTAGATTAAAAATTGGTTTTGATGCGATGAATTGATAACGGATCTTATCTTTTTCCAACAGATAAATATATATATATATATATATATATATATAATGGAAGTAAATTGTAAGATAATTGAGTTTATATTTATAAGTACACTTTTAAATTTCAATTTTGAATTCCAGTGTCGAGAGAAATAACACTGACATATTCTCGTACATGATACCAAAAGACAATATTTTTGTCAAAATCTAAAATTGAGCATTTCAATATTTAATAATAATTAAAAACATTTAATCTTAAAATAAACTAATTTTAACATAAAAATATTATTTTACAACAACTATCATGAATCTATATTAAGAATGAATGATTGGTGATTGTATAACGTAATAAAATGAAGTGGTAAAACTGTATTGTATTATGAGTGCATGTAATCATTAAACTCTTATTTTAACTAGGAAAAAAATAGAATGAACTGGTAAAATAACTTAATAAAATGACACGGTAGTATAATAAAATTGCAATGCATTACTTCACTCCAAAAAATTATTTAATCTATTATTAAAATATAACAATTAAAATCCTGTATTCCAAATTTCAGAAGATTTAAACATTGATATGTTAATTTTCCATATTCATTTAAAAATAATAAGTGCCAAGTTAATAAAATTCATTAAAAATGATATTGGATTAATTTAACTAACTAAAACGACTTTTTAGTAACATTTTTATGAGCTCCACTTGGATCCAATATCCGTGTTAACTTGACAGATATGAACTAAAATTTCCTCCAAATACTAGATAAAGCAAATCCATTGTACTACAGCCCTATAATACTCACTCAGCACGCATCAGACAAATCTAATAACGCAGAAAATATATGGACCTTTTATATGTGTAGTATTACACTTTCATTAAATTCTTCAATTAGCCTAAAAAGAAAGAAGAAATAACAGCCTGAGCCATAGATTGACGAAACAAATCACGAATGTACTATTGGACAGATCCGAGGCAAAAGTGCCTCGTTCAGTAAAAAATCAAATTACTAAAAAAAATCCATCAGAAAATCTCGCTACTTAAGGTAAGCGTCTCAAAATGACGTCAATTTAATTCAACTTGGCTAATTACCTCTTAGCAAAGGTCCTCACTTTACATGGACATTGGTCCAGCGACAAAACTTCCATGATAACGGTCCCATTATATGTCAGTACATGCATGTCTGAATATCGTTGCTGCCTGCCCCACATCGAAAACGCATTCCATATCTAAACTTGGAATTTCCCCCTTTCTGGGGCAAAGTTGCCGTTCCAAGCTGAACCTGAGTCATGTGTCTCTGAACAATGGCCAGTCCATCCGATCTGGGGCGTTAATATCTTTTCATACACTGATTTAATGTATATAATGTTAGAAACATATTAACTTAAAAGTAACAATGGTTTCATAAATAACAGGATACTCTAAATTTACATACACTACATAGCTTTCTGATGTCCAAAAGGGCTGCCAAAATTATTTAGAAACGGAGGGGGATTTCTCTCCAGCCCCGCTTTTTCTTTACACTGGAAATTAATTTCCGGAATAAGGGGAGATATGAAGAGAGAAAAAAAAGTGGTGTGAAAAGAATCTCCCTAAAATGGATTGGCTGGGCGAACAAAATTTGAACTGGCCCAGGTCCAGCCCGAAATCAGAATGGCCTAATTTGGGCCAGGCTACCGGCCTGCTTCTAGGAAGAAAGTCACAGTTGTGTCCATTAATATCAATTAATGCACGGGTTCTGGGCAACATGGCAGCTGGAGATAACAACATAAATGACTTATTTATATTCTGAACAATGAATGGATAGATCATATATGCTCTTGCTCCTTCCAATGGATATACTTTCTAGTCTTCCTTATTTACACGCATATATATATAACACTATCGGGGAAACTACAAGTCCTACATTGATTAAAGATATTGTCAAAATAGAGTATATAAGTGGAGGACAACCCTCACCCTATGAGCTAGCTTTTGGAGTTGAGTTAGATCCAAACCCACATTCTAAGATGATATCAGAGCCTATCCTAGATCCATTAACGAACCACCTACCATATTATCCACGCATCAAGGCAATCAATTGCCCAAATGATAACAAGGCAATCAATTGATCGCGAGGCATGATCCACTTATTAAGTCCAACCTGAATTTGAAAAAGCCTCTATTTCTGAATTATAAATGTAAAGTAAAATTGGATTATATACAACATACTTCAACTTGTTGGATATGGCTCATCTTTCGCAGTCAGATGACAACCCTTCTTGTTGGCGGGGTCAGCAGAAAGCCAACTGG
>PYAF01004908.1:1152230-1167440 GCA_007407185.1 Glycine tomentella
AAACTTACACAATATTAATTAACTAATTACTTTGCATTCTCATAATGATCATATCCAATTTGAACATAATTATGTCAAGTAAAAGATATAATTTATAAAAAAGATATTTTATTTTAAAACCCATAAAAAATAATATTAAAACATAAAAAGACAAAAATTGAACATGGTATTTTTTAAAATATTAATAACACATGTTTAAAAAGTTCTTATAATAGTAATAGTAATTATAATTTTTTATTTATAGCAATCAAAGATATTATTGAGAGATTTACAATATTTATATATGTTGTCTAATAAACTGAATTAAACCTTTTGGTAATCATATTAATAATAATAACAGTTAAAATTGATTAGAAATGTAAAATCAGATTTATTTATTTGTTAATAATTTTACAATGAGTAATAAAAAGATGTGTTTAAAATAGTGTATCCGAAATTATATTAATATTATTTTATTTCTTTGTAATTTTTGGCCTTCTCTTGGTGTATATTATCTTGTATTGCAGACTGGTGTATCCAATGAGCCAATCCTTAATTCCCTCATCCACAAACAATCTCTGTGACCAGTCCCCGCCATCATCCGACTGTGGAATCACATTCACACGCTCTTCACCTTTTTCATCTTCTTCCTCCTCTCATACCACCTTCACTTCCATGAAGCCACAACATCAATATCAATGACAATAACAGTTTCCACCGATTTCCTCCCCCTGTTCAACCCCCACCCCAACCGCACCAATTCCCATTCTAATTCCCGCACACTCCCAATTCTCAATGAAACCACCAACATCAGCCGCACTCTCTCTTCCGTTTCCAAGCCCCAAACCCAACCCCATACCCTCGATTTCAAAGACACCCATCTCCTCAAATCCCTCTCCCGATCCTGCAAAGCCGGCAACTTCAACGAGTCCCTCTATTTCCTCCGCCACCTCGTCAACAAGGGCCACAAACCCGACGTCGTTTTGTGCACCAAACTCATCCACGGCCTCTTCACTTCCAAAACCATTGACAAAGCCATTCAGGTCATGCACATCCTCGAAAACCACGGCCACCCCGACCTCATCGCCTACAACGCCATCATCACCGGCTTCTGCAGAGCCAACCGAATCGATTCTGCATACCAAGTGCTCGACAGAATGAAAAGCAAAGGCTTTTCACCCGACATCGTCACCTACAACATTCTCATTGGTTCCCTTTGTTCCAGGGGAATGCTCGATTCAGCTCTTGAATTCAAGAACCAGTTGCTGAAAGAAAACTGCAAGCCCACCGTCGTTACTTACACTATTTTAATAGAAGCAACTCTTTTACAGGGTGGGATTGATGAAGCAATGAAGCTCTTGGATGAGATGTTGGAAATTAATCTTCAACCTGATATGTTCACTTACAACTCCATCATAAGGGGTATGTGCAGAGAAGGTTACGTGGATCGTGCGTTTCAGATTATTAGCAGCATAAGTAGCAAGGGTTATGCCCCGGATGTCATAACTTATAACATTCTCTTGCGGGGTCTTTTGAATCAGGGCAAATGGGAGGCTGGTTACGAATTGATGTCTGATATGGTTAAAAGAGGTTGTGAGGCTAACGTTGTGACGTACAGTGTTTTGATTAGTTCGGTCTGTCGCGATGGGAAGGTTGAGGAAGGGGTGGGTTTGTTGAAGGATATGAAGAAAAAAGGGTTAAAACCTGATGGTTATTGCTATGACCCTTTGATTGCTGCTTTGTGCAAAGAGGGTAGAGTGGATTTGGCTATTGAGGTGTTGGATGTCATGATCTCCGACGGTTGCGTGCCGGATATTGTGAACTATAACACCATATTGGCTTGTTTGTGTAAGCTAAAAAGAGCTGATGAGGCTTTGAGCATTTTTGAGAAGTTGGGTGAAGTGGGGTGTTCACCGAATGCTAGTTCCTACAACTCAATGTTCAGCGCTCTATGGAGCAGTGGGCATAAAGTTAGAGCATTGGGGATGATTTTGGAGATGTTGGGCAAGGGTGTTGATCCTGATGGGATCACGTATAATTCGCTTATATCTTGTTTGTGCAGAGATGGGATGGTGGATGAGGCCATTGAGTTGTTGGTGGACATGGAGATGGAGAGTAGTGAGTGTAAGCCAAGTGTTGTTAGTTACAACATTGTTCTTCTTGGGTTGTGCAAAGTGGGTAGAGTTAGTGATGCCATTGAGGTGTTGGCTGCGATGGTGGACAAAGGGTGTCGGCCAAATGAAACTACTTACACTTTTTTGATTGAAGGGATTGGTTTTGGGGGGTGTCTAAATGATGCTAGGGACTTGGCTACCACCCTTGTTAATATGGATGCTATTTCTGAACTTTCATTTGAACGATTGTACAAAACATTTTGCAAGCTTGATGTGTACAGACAGCTTAATTTGTCTGATTAATTAACAACTATAGGGTATTTATACAATCCAAGAATTGTCCATGAACTTTTTTATTTTGTTTCAGTTGTCCTACCAGTCTTTGGTTAATTGTAGCTTTCTGTTTGGAGTATTGACGATTGAGGACAGATAATGTCCATAGTCATTGTTTTTTTCTGTTGAGGATGCTGTCATCACTATGTGCTTGTCCTTTTTGACGGCAAAGAAGGTTGTATATGATTCTGAATGCTAGATGGATGGACTTGGAGCTGGAGATGGGTTTTGGGGAGCCAAAAATATTTGACTTCCATAGTGACTTAATGTGAAGAATTTTGTATTGATGCTGCAATTTTTTTGACCTTTTATGGGGTTAAGATTTTGTACCATTGTTACACTAATTAATATTTTGTGGCAGTTTTTAATATTTATACATTAATTTTTATTTTTTAACTATTTAAATTTATATTTTAAAATTATCATAAAATATAAAAAATTGTCATAAAATATCAATTTATTATATCAGAAATTAAAAAAATAATTTGTGAAATGTCAGAGATTAAAAAAATATTTTTAAATTGCAGGGACGAAAAAACACACTCCCAAGTTTAGAAACTAAATCATTAATTAAACCTAAAAAAGTATCAATTAAAAATAAATAAAATATAGTTTGATGAAATACACTCTTTTAAGACGAATTTGAGGAAATTCTTTTTGTATGGATGAACATTTTTACACGAAGCCTGAGACCATTTCACCACAGAAACATGGGTATTGTTTATTCTCCAACTTCCGTTTTGGCTAGCCCACCGATGATCCAAACATATGCTTTGTATCATTAATTTGCATGAGTTCTTAGTTTAAACTTCATTATCATTATTTTACACCTAAAACAATATCCAGCTTGGTGAACATACCGTGACTTCTCCAATGGCAACATTCTAAATTATGATATAGAGATCATAAATTTGTAACTTTTAAGCTAACCTAACCGGTCATTTTTAATAAATTATTTATTTATTTATTTCTTAAATTCTTAAATAATAAATAATGTACATATATTTTATTTTAGGTTTAATTCTATTTTTGTCTTTCTATAATCTTATAAATTTTGCGAGTGTCACCCTTTTATTTTATATTATATAATTTTATTTCATCTACTAATTTAACATCCTATAGACGAATAATATAATAGAAATATTTTTTAAAATTTTTGATTCATCTTAATAAAACAACTTTGACAAATTTAAAATTCGTTCGTGAGAGATAGAAATATTATTAAGATAATTTATTGTGTAATTTTTTAATCAACTATTAAGACTTATTTTTGAAGGGAACATTTGTAAAAAAGAATCAATAAAAACAGTTTCAGGATTTTTTTAATCTATCAATTTTATCTTTCTTTATAAATTATTAATTAGTTAAAACTAATATTATATCACAATATAATTTATTATGTAAGTTATATATTTAAAAATATGAATTTAACTATTTATGATGAATTTTAATCAAAATCAAGTATGAATTTATTATAAAATTTAGTTTTATAAAATAATGTTAAAATGCTACCAACAGCAACAACAGCAGGAGAAAAAGAAAAAAAAAAAAAAGAAAAAACTCTTTTGAGTAGCGCTGCGGAGCTTGGGCTGACAGGAGGAGACTCACTCGTTTGGTGTAGTATTGGAGAATTAAATATTCCTCTTCTTTCTTGGACCAAGCTAGCTGGAGTTGAGGAAGTATTGGAGAACAAGCCCTACATTGGTATTTGGTGGGTTAGAAATAAGTTAGAGTATAAGCAAAGGGGTCATGGGTTCAAACTTCAAAGTGCCCAGGCATTTTTTGGACACAGTGACCACTCGAGCTGAAAGGCTACTTACTCACTCGCACACACTCTTTGACAAGGGCCCACACATAAATGCCTTTAGTTGTAGCCCCTTCCTTGATTAATTCAATCCCTTTTCCACTAATAAGAGAGTACTAGAACTTGAAATGGAATGGCTAGGCACCTAGAGTGGGGGCAACAATATCATACAAAATGCTTAAAAAAAATTGTAATTTGAAACAAAATATAGTTCAAAATCATTGCATTATTTTTGTATATTAATATTAATTGGAGTGAAATCTTATAGTTTTATTTTGAAATATTAAATAGGAAGGGGCTACAATAGTTTTCAACAGTTTAATCACATCTATTTTATTTAATGCAGATGGTTTCCTTTAAAACACATCCAGTTCTTGTTTGAAAATATCATCGAAGATTACAAACTTAGTACTATAATTTTTCATCTCCAAAAATTCAAGTAGACATATCATATTAGGGTTTGATGAATTTCCTTTTTTTAAATGATATTGTCTTTGCAGCCATGGATGAAAGGTTAAGCTGCTATGCTCTTATTGCAAGGCTTCTGTTGATGTTACAATTCCTTTGCTCATAAGAGTATTTTCAGAGCGGGTTGGACACCTTAATCAGGTTGGTTTTATATTTGAGTAATGTTAGCAACATACTCTTTATTATTGGTTAAAACTTATTTATTGGGATTTACAAAATGATGTGTCACCCTCAATATTTAACGAATCTCACTTATAATTTTGCAAATTCCAATAAAATTTTACCAACAGTAAACATCGTGTTAGAAATGTGTTGTTAGTATTTCTCTTTATATTTTTTATGGAGGTTATCTTTCATGGATGGATATTTTAGATCTGTCATATAAATTTGCTTTTCTGCCTCATGCCCTGTTTCTAAAGATTAGTAGTTGTTCAGATCACAAAAATTGATATCAGTAATTGTTCTGACTGTAGCTATCATGTATTACGCTGCCATTCTGATATGTCTGTCGATAGGATGTAATATATATCAGTAGTACTTGTACTCTAGTTTCCACTTATATATATAATATATTTTTGCTGATAAAAAAAAAAAGTAATTGTTCTGACTGCAAAAATTGATATTGGTAATTGTTGATACTGCAAAAAAATTGATATTTGTAATCATTCAGACCATACAAAATAAAATGAGTTCAGATTGCAAAACTTGAGATGTGAGCCAGGGGGGCTGGAGAGCCAAGAATTGTTTTTGTTTTTTTTTTTTTTTTCTTATTAAGGAGAATGTAAATTTGCACCAGCTTACAGGAGGTGAATAAAGCAAAATGTACCTCTGGATTTGTTTAAGAAAAACACAAAATATATGCAATGTTAGACATCGAGGATATGTGATAGTCTTAAGGGAAGGCATCCTATATAGAAGTGCTCTAAGGAGAGAGAGAAACTGAGAGAAAATCTCTTTGAAAATAAAATTGAATATTTTTGTTATGTATTCAGAGTTCTCAAGTCAGCAAACTAACTAAGAATAGATTCTAACAGAATATTGACTGACTTAAGAACATTCTAGAATATAATGAACACCAGCCTGTAACAGAAAACATTCATGTAACAGAGGCACCACACTATATTCTAGAACGTTTTCTGCACCAATTGGATGTCTAAATACATAGTATATAATAAATAATTTCTCCTTTGACTGAATGCTGCATAATTCTTAGCGATAGGGTAGAAATGTTGTATCTCAATAAAACAAATTGAACTATGCAAAATCTAAAGTTCTATAAGAAAATATCATAACACTGACAGTAACACATACCACTCAGACTGACTTCTCTGTGTGTGTGTTTTTTTTTCTCAGCAAAGATTATATATATATATATAAGAAGGAAAAAGGTACAAGAAGTACATAGAAAAATATACAACCTATCGAGAAGCAAAACAGAACTATGGCAGGCTAATACATGCATTGTGCATGGATTAAAATATACAACCTATCTCTGTGTGTGTATTTGTATATTTGTTGCATCTATGTGTTTTTGTCTTATCCATATATAATGTGTCAAGTTATGTGAATTATTTCCATATCTCGTTATTTACTTTATTAGTATAAATAAGGATGAGTGTTTTAAGGGTCTATCACATTTAATATTGTTGTAAATTCTCATAGTAATACAGCCTTTTTGTATATACAAGGGCTACGTATAATATCCCTCCCTCTTACCTTTGCATAACGAAGAGTCTCTGAGCAATGAGATATGTAGTTTTTTTTATACAAATAAATATTATTCAAAGTCTCTTTTCTTTTTATTCTCTCCTTGTATTTCTAAAACAATATGATTAGTTCTAAGATATTGAAGACTGTTAAGAAAAATTCAAGTCTCACATTGGCTAGAGACAACACTAATATAGAGTGTAAGGTGGGGGGGCAACCCTCACCCTATGAGCTAGTTTTTGGGGTTGAGTTAGGCCCAAACCCATACTCTAAGATGATATCAGAGCCTATCCTAAATCTATTAAACGGGCCACCCACCATGTAATCCATGCACCAAGCGCAATAGTGCTCTAGGCGTGAGGGGTGTGTTGAAAAAAACTCAAGTCTTATATTGACTAGAGATAAGGCTAATATAGACGTCGATGCTCATCCCGTCTTTGTACTCTAGCTTCACAAGCCGGCAGACAAGATGTGCCTTGTTCCTAGGAGTCTTCTTCTGAATCATGGACTCCAACTTGTTCCACAATTCGTACGCATTAGTGAACTCGGACAGATGCTCAAAGAGGCTTTTATCAATATACTTCCTGATCGTAGCTACCGCCTTACGACTTAGGATCTCCCACTCCTTGTCAGTCTTCCTTGCCGGTCTCTCATCAAGGACAATGGGCTCGTGCAAGTCCTTGCAATACAGATGATCTTCCATCATCAGTCTCCAATAGGTAAAGTTATCTGCGGTCAACTTGAACATATCCCCGTTATGGGTTATGCTATCACTGGTCTCCATCCTGTCTCTTTCTCCTTCAAAACCCTTCAGCCCAGGCTTTGATACCAGTTTTGTTGGGAGAAACACACCTCTACCAACGAAAAGGGAGTCACAACAGACTCAACCCTCAAACAATCAAAACAGAATATTGCAGAAACGTGAACGATCAAAACGCAAGAAAGAACAGGAGAGAAGAACACAAACAAAGTAGCTTTACGTGGGAGAAAACCTTCTTCAACACGAAGAGGAAAACCCATAGGACCTAATCTATAAACAATCCACTATTATCAATAATGATTACAAATAACCTCAACAGTCTTTCGCTGGAGACACTCAACCTCACCAACAATGGTGGAAACTCTCTACAAGGGTTGCTCACTCAACCTCTCAGAGATACACTCACAGAAAAGCTCTCTCTTCTTTGTGCCCAGACGAGAATTCTCTCCACTCTCTGGAAATCTAAATTCTACCGCCTCCATCTATAAATGTCATATTTATAGAGAGGAATTAGGTTTAGGGATTTTAGCACTCTAAACTGCAAGTGGGCCAGGGTCAGTCCCTTGAGAATTGGGCCCAAGTCAACATTCCCTTTTTCAACACATTGGGATTTGGGCCAAGCATTAAAATAGAAATATCCAACATTTTGAGCCGCTTCCTTCGTTCATTGCTACAACTACTCCTTTTTGAGGATTGCAGGTGAGAATGCAAAGGAAATTCTTTTCACCCTCTTTCTTTCCTATTTTACCAAGCCTGGCCATGGTATGAACCTTGAGAGTGGGGTGGTTTATCAAACAGCCATATAAAGAACAATATGGATAATTTAGTCACCGTGACTTGAATATATGTACTGCATTCGTCACTCAGCAGGTCATTTATTATCTTCCCCCCTCCCCCTCTACTCCTTTGGGAGATTGATAGAAATCCGACTAGTAAGGCAGACTAGACGGCCCAAGATTTGGAGACTCTACTCTAGGGGTAAGAGGAATAAAAAACAATAGATTTAGGTGTTGTCTGTGAAGGAAGTTCTTATCCGTTATCATTTTATTCTAAATTTCTGATTACCTACAAGTTTTTCTTATCTAGGAAGGTTTTCATTCAGTTATCCTAAATTCTAGGAAGTTGGAGGAGAATATTTTAAAGGTATGGGGAGTCTATTAGGGGATCATATTCTAGTTTTTTGAGATCGTTGTTCAGAGCTAGGCTCTAGAAAGGGGGATAGTAGATTCAGTTTGTAACTCTTTTATTTTAATAAAGTAGATCTTTTGAATTGGGAGTCCATCAGATTATTAGAGATTAATTTTTCAAATCAATACAACAACAAAGCCTTATCCCACTAGATAATGTTGGCTACATGGATCACACAGCGTCTTTCGACTCAGTTAAAAACCAAAGCTTTAGGAATATTGTTTACCATAAGATCTCCTTTGACAACTTTCTCCAAGGCCCTTCTTGGTCTTACCCTCCTCCTTCTCATAGGATTACTAACCATGTAATATATGACCCGTTTGATTAAAACTTTCTTTCTTTCCTTTTTTTTAATAAGAAAAGCATGTTTTATTAAAAAATAGTTTTCTGTTTTTTTTTTTAAGAACCAACTTCTATCTGCTTCTTAAAAAAATAACTTTTTTAAGTTTAAACAAATGAACCCATATTTATCATAACATTTTTATTTCTCTTACTCTCACGGGGTCACCTTTTCCTCATGTTGTCCCTTAAGCCCAACATTCATTATCATATAGTATAGCTAGACAAATAGTGGGTGTATCAAATGAATGTGTATATCAAACATTGACATCTTTAGAGCACACCCAGATGCTTTATTTATTTCATATGTAATTTATAAAATTTGGTGGATGATTTAATTTAAACTTGCAAAAACATTTCCACACAAGTACCTTGTTTACTAATTCCCAGTATAATGTACTAAAAGGCCATTTAGCTTGTTAGCTAACACTATTGCAAAATCACATTGCGATTGACTAATAGTATTACTCGTTATTTCAGTTCGGATCTAATCAGTGTTGCGGCAGATGCTCTCCTTCCATTACTCCTGTGTGAGCATGGCCTGTATCAGGTATGCATCTCTGACTTGCATTTGGTAAAAAATTCAATGCAAATTTTCTCAGTTAGAAACCTGCTTTCTTAAATTTTTATGGCCAACATTTTTGAACTAGTATAAATAGTTGTTTTGTAAATGATCATAATGTTGCTTATTCTCTTCAATGGTGAATATGCAAGTTACTTTTCATACCAGGAATATGTTAAGATTTTTGTGCAATGTCCATCTAAATCCATTTCAAATCAGGACACATTCCTTCAATGAAAAACTTTTAGTATATTTATTGTCTATTGGTGAGTTACTTTTCCAGAAAGGAACCTCCATTATGAATCAGCTTATATTCCTATGTTTTTTTTTGGGGGGGTATTCAAACTTCAGTTTTTAAAAAAGTGTAATGAGTCATGATACACTATTGTTCAATATATTCTAGTATTCCTATTATGATTTCCCCCCTCTATTTTATCAATAGTTCCTGAGAAGACTTGGGTAAATTTCCTTACAGAGATTGGGGAATGAATTGATAGAGAGACAACCAAATGCAACACTCAAATCTAGGCTGGCAAATGCATTGCACACACTAACAAGTGCAAACCAGCTTTCTTCCTCCCTTGATAGAATAAACTACCAGAGATTTAGGAAAAATCTCAATAGCTTCCTAGTTGAAGTTAGTGGATTTCTGAGAACCATGTGATCAACTGTGTATGGCTTGTATTGTATAAGGCTTCAAAAGAAGAGTTGAGAATTAAGATTACTAATTAAACCAGCAGCTGGAGACGAAAATACAGAGCTAATCTTTTGGCAGACAGTATTTGGAGCTACAGAAAACAGAGTCCTATCTTCACTGGGCTCTTGTAAGTCATATCACTTGGGTTGTATGCCAAAGTAAAAGCTTTTTGGTTTGTCAGAGGCTATTGCAAAAGCAGAAAAGCTGTCTGAAGATCGAGGAGTAGCAATTCAGTGACAAAATGGTTGTTGAGGCACATTCGTTTCTGTCAAGTTGCATCGTTGTGTAGATAATTACTATCACTTAGTTTGGCAGGAGCCTCTATATTTACACTCTTTCATGTTTGTGCTCTACTGCACAAGCACGGAATTCGTTTAGATCTGTTAGAGATGATGTTAAAGTGTTAAACCATTCCAAAGTTTATGCAAACGTAAGCTTTGAGGGAAGTTGATTCTTCAGAAGATCAAATTCCTAGAGTGGTTTTATTCACATAAGTTTTGCAATTATGTTGTAATCACTATAAATATGACTCCATCTTTGTTTTGCTGTGTCCGCAACTCCGCATCGTATGTTAAGGTCTTGCTCATCAATGTGTACAGTTACGTGTAACTGTAACTTCAATTGCCGAGTAAGTATTAACGCCGAATCTTTGATTAATATCGTTTGGGGAAAAGTAATTCATGATGGATAATTCTTTACAGGATTTGTTACAACATGCAACTGCAATTTTGTTATCCATTCTTAGTGTACGTAATTATTACTTTGCCAGGGGCAGTGGAGTTGAAAAGTCCATGATGGCCACTTGATGATAACTTGATAAGAAAGCTCTAGTCAAACACCTAACAATGGTATCCTACCACTGGTTGATCGATTCATTTTACTACCTTTCAACTCTCTTTTTATGTCAAACACAAATTTGAATCTTATATTGAAGTTAAATACCGTGTCCTGTTGGCGTATCCTTTTTGCCTCAATTAGTAACACATTTTCTACTTTAGTTAAAATTTATTAGAAACTACAAAATAAGTTAATTAAAGCAAGACTTGCCAAATTTTATTTTAAATAAATTTTTTATTTCTCACTAAAAAAAACCCTGATATTAGTGTCCAAACATGTATGATAGCATTTCTCACTAAAAAAAACTAATATTAGTGTTCAAACATGTATGTTAGCATTTCTCACTAAAAAAAACTAATAATTAGAAGAGTGCACGTTTAAAAGATTTTTTGTGATACGTCACTTTCTTCATTGGATACAAGAAAAGGAGCATGTGGTCTCAATTCATACTTAAGGTTGAAATTTGTCTTTGCGGATTGCGAGAATTTTGCTAATAGAATTGAAGAGATACAAAAAGGAACTCATGAATTCCTGCATTTCATCAGCACTAATAGTACAGGATGGAGGTGAGTTTGTGTTGAATTCCCGATCTCAAGGTACAATGAAAATGATGGTTGCAACTTGCAGAAGGCTATCTGACCTAGCAATGAAAACAATGCAAGCCCGGTTTGTAGTTAATATTTGGTTCGTATATTGTATTCGAAAAACCAAGAAAATATTGATATTGATATGTGGGACTGGGAGTGACAAAGAAGTGAGGGTAAATAAATTAATCAAAACAAGAAATCACCTGTCAAAGCAAAAAGTTGGAAAGTTATGGACTATGGAGCTAACCATATAAAGAAACGCTCTCACATCGATCTATTCGAAGACGATTGTTGGGCTAGACAATTTCGGTTGGCTTCTCCAAGGGCTTCCTTTGTTTTGGTGAAATTCACAGTACAAAGCTTTGCCCTTGGTTTCGTAACACGGCAACAATTAGAGGTTATGAGAAGCTCGTACCATTTAGGGTTTTTTTTTACCTTCTGTATACTTGCATTAATATAGGGTTTGTGGAAGACACGAGATCAGTTTTTTTGTAGCAACTATCAGAAAAAACTTGTTTAAATTCTAAGGACAGCATCTTCAGATAGAATATTAGGAAAAAGGTACAATTGTACGCGTTTAGCTAAAGTGTACGCACAATTGCACAAATTTCATGCACCATCGGGCTTCAGCACAACCATTTGAGAGTACTATTGGTATTTATTATTTTTCTCGTCGAACACAATTATCAAAGAATTGAAATTTGAGTATCGAAAAAAAAGAAGTGAAATTTGATAGAGTTTAACTATAAGAAATGTAAGTATTAAATTCAAAACTTTTGAAAAAGCTCAAACAAAAACGTGGTTTGACTTGTATTTTTTTTGTTAATATTTCGTTCTATTCGTTTAAAATCTAAATTCATATTTACCAAGAAAAATATTATAGTGTGTTTCCCCTTCTGAAAATAGTAGCGACGAGTAAAAATAGAAGTGCTTTGCACCCAATTTAACCCAGAATGAATAATCATACAAGTAACCTCATCCCCTGCACTTACGTCAAAAGGCCAATTCAACAAATAAAGTATTGCATTCAAAACGCAATTATTTATGCGAGTTGCTTAAAAATAAGACTTATTGCTTAACAAAAAGTTATCATTAGAGCATATGAGGAAGCCTTTGTTATACAAACATGGTTGCTTACGTAAGTAACATTAATTAACTATTTTTTTATCAATAATAAAAAAATGGTAATTTCCATGTCAAGAATTGACAAAAAAAAAAAAAAGAGTTTAACACTCATTTTGGTAAGTTTAATATTTAAGTGAACTTTTTTATAGAATTTTTAAATCTACGTAATATTATATGACCATGATCCACTGAAGATAAACAAGTCATTAAATAATCATATGTTGTAGACACTCTAAAATATTCATCCACCTATACTAATTGATAGCCAAGTCATTTAAGTAATCATATGTTGTAAATACTCTAAAATATTCTTCCACCTATACTAACTGATAGGTTTTTGTACGTAAAAGGGGTGTTCTTTTTTTACAAATTACCGATTAGGGGTGAGTTTTAAAAAATTTACAAAAATAGGATAAGTCGTAAAATTATTTATGACTTCTATTTTAAATTTAATCGACCTAAAATCGTAAATATTTTTACGACTTCTAAACACTTAAAATTTTAAATTTATGACTTTTAAGTCGTAAAATAAAATCGTGCTAAAAAATACGACTTCCAAATTAATTTTATATAAGTCGTATATTATTTTACGACTTCAGTTATATGGTGATTGCTTTTTTATTTTAATTAATTTTTTTTAAAGTCGTATAACTAGATACGACTTCTTTTTTTTTTTTTTGAAAGTCGTTTACTTCTGTACGACTTCTTCATCATTATTTTATTTTTGTTTATTCTCTTGTTTTTTTTTTTAGGTTTTTTAGAAAACTTTATATTTTAGTAATTTTTGTAATTTATTTTATTTATTTGTAAAAATTTGATTTAATATTTTATATATTTTTTTATTTTGTATTGAATATAAACATTAAAAGAAAAAATTATTTTATTTTGTTATTTATTTTTGTTTTTTGCATTTTAATTCTTGTTTTTATTTTTATTATATAAATTATGTTATTTAGGTATTTTTAAATTATTTTGTTTATTTAAATTATTTTGTTTTGTAATAAAATTATTTTATTTATTATTTAAGAATACACTAATTTTAATTTATTTGTTTGATTTAATATTTTGTATCATTTTATTTAGTTTGTATTGAAAATTAACATTAAAATATAATATTATTTTGTTTTGTTATTTATTTTTGGTTTTTTGTTTTACTTGTTGTTTAGAAATTCAGTAAACAATATGATAATAATTTTTGTTAACAACGACAATATTATGAACATATAAATACAAAATACTTATATTAAAATATATACATAACATTTAAAAACAAAATTTAAAAGTGGGATGATGTCCCACAACGAGTTCTTCTTGTATTCCGACGAGGTCTCTCATCTTGTTGCACTGGATTTGTTGGTTGTTGACCTCTGTCTCCTCTGGTTCTAGAACCAACTCTTCCTCCTCTTGTTCTAGGACGATCACGTCTTATTGTTTGGTGTTGTTGAGCAACATGATCACCAGCCTCACCACCATCATCATCATCATCATCTTTTGAATTGTTGTTATCATCTTCCTGCTCATTGTCGTCACCCATGTCTTGCATTTGAGTGGGTAATGTTGGACGATAGCAAGAAGACGAAGGTGGTAGGTTATATGCAGATTGAGGAGTATTAAAAGTGGTTCCGAACCCTTGTGAGAACCCTTGAAAAATATTTGAGGTCGAAGGAACTTGGAATGAGTATTCAGGCGTATATGTTAACAATATTAATAGAAATATATTTTAATTTCATTGTATTATTCATTTCTAATATTGTTTTAATTTTAACAATCATTTCATTACTAAATTATATTATGTTCATAATCATGCCGATTTCTGGAGATGTAGTTAGTCACAGTAAATCACTAGATGGTGAAAGAAAGTAAATATTGTCAAAGGCACAAAGGCATGGACAACTGCTGTTGTAACCCAAGCCCTAAACCTAATCATCGCATACGACCTACACCCTAAACCGGAACCCCAAAACACTAAGTCTAAACCCAAGCCATAAACCCTAATCACAATGTAAATCCTAAACCTACACCGAATTACGTAAACCCTAATCACACCTGCTGACCCTAAACCATAATCACAGCATAAGCCCTAAACCCTAAACCGGAACCACTAAACCCTAAGTATGTAACCCAAGCCCTAAACCATAATCACAATGTACACCCTAAACATAAATCGGATTACGTAAATCCTAAACCCTAAACCCTAAACAACATCAGACCTAAACCCTAAACCGACACCCCTAAATATAAACATAACTCGGATTACGTAAACCCTAATCACAACCCCCTACCCTCAACCATAATCATAACATAAGACCTAAACCCTAAAACGGAATCCATAAACCCTAAGTCTGTCACTAACAACCTAAACCCTAATCATAACATAAGCCAACCTAAACCTTAATCATAACATAAGCCAGGGCGTGTTTAGGGTTATATATAGGCATTAGGTGCACCAAACATGCCTATCCAGAGCGTGTTTCAACACGACTAATATTGTCATAATTATTAACAAAAATAAATAAGATATTATTGTCTCAAATATTAAATTTTGTTAACAATAATTCAATATTATTATAAAAATTATAATTTAATTCTTTTAAATACAAATGTTAACATAAAAATACATACATTATAAAATATATCAAATAAAATCATTTAATACCTTAATTAAACATCTATTCATTTGTAAATTTCTTAATTATAAAATAACATAATT
>PYAF01004908.1:1167540-1227300 GCA_007407185.1 Glycine tomentella
TTGTTTTTATTTTTATTATATAAATTATGTTATTTAGGTATTTTTAAATTATTTTGTTTTGTAATAAAATTATTTTATTTATTATTTAAGAATACACTAATTTTAATTTATTTGTTTGATTTAATATTTCGTATCATTTTATTTAGTTTGTATTGAAAATTAACATTAAAATATAATATTATTTTATTTTGTTATTTATTTTTGGTTTTTTGTTTTACTTGTTGTTTAGAAATTCAGTAAACAATATGATAATATTTTTTGTTAACAACGACAATATAATGAACATATAAATACAAAATACTTATATTAAAATATATTACATAACATTTAAAAATAAAATTTAAAAGTGGGATGATGTCCCACAACGAGTTCTTCTTGTTATCATCTTCCTGCTCATCGTCGTCACCCATGTATTGCATTTGAGTGGATAATGCTGGAAGATAGCAAGAAGACGAAGGTGGTAGGTTATATGCAGATTGAGGAGTATTAAAAGTGGTTCCGAACCCTTGTGAGAACCCTTGAAAAATATTTGAGGTCGAAGGAACTTGGAATGAGTATTCAGGCGTATATGTTAACAATATTAATAGAAATATATTTTAATTTCATTGTATTATTCATTTCTAATATTGTTTTAATTTTAACAATCATTTCATTACTAAATTATATTATGTTCATAATCATGCCGATTTCTGGAGATGTAGTTAGTCCCAATAAATCACTAGATGGTGAAAGAAAGTCAATATTGTCAAAGGCACAAAGGCATGGACAAATGTTGTTGTAACCCAAGCCCTAAACCTAATCACCGCATACGACCTACACCCTAAACCGGAACCCCAAAACACTAAGTCTAAACCCAAGCCATAAACCCTAATCACAATGTAAATCCTAAACCTACACCAAATTACGTAAACCCTAATCACACCTACTGACCCTAAACCATAATCACAACATAAGCCCTAAACCCTAAACCGGAACCACTAAACCCTAAGTATGTAACCCAAGCCCTAAACCATAATCACAATGTACACCCTAAACATAAAATCGGATTACGTAAATCCTAAACCCTAAACAGCATCAGACCTAAACCCTAAACCGACACCCCTAAACATAAACATAACTCGGATTACGTAAACCCTAATCACAACCCCCTACGTAAATTTCTTAATTATAAAATAACATAATTTCTATAATACAATTTCTAAACAACAATTAAAACAAAAAACCAAAAATAAATAACAAAAAAAAATAATATTATATTTTAATGTTAATTTTCAATACCAAAATAAATAAAATTATATAAATTATTAAATAAAAAAATAAATTAAAGTTAGTGTAATCTTAAATAAAAAATAAAATAATTTTATTACAAAACAAAATAATTTAATTAAACAAAATAATTTAAAAATACCCTAAATAACATAATTTATATAATAAAAATAAAAACAACAACTAAAATGTAAAAAACAAAAATAAATAACAAAATAAAATAATTTTTTCTTTTAATGTTTATATTTAATACAAAATAAAAAAATATATAAAATATTAAATCAAATTTTTACGAATAAATAAAATAAATTACAAAAATTACTAAACCTAAAAAAAATAAACAACAGTCGTATACAATTATACGACTTTCATTATAAAAAAAAAAATAATTAGTGAAGAAGTCGTAAAGTTCTCTACGACTTTCAAAAAAATAAAAAAAAATAAAAAAGAAGTCGTATCTAGTTATACGACTTTAAAAAAAATTAATTAAAATAAAAAAAAGCAATTACCATATAACTGAAGTCGTAAAATAATATACGACTTATATAAAATTAATTTGGAAGTCGTATTTTTTAGCACGATTTTATTTTACGACTTAAAAGTCATAAATTTAAAATTTTAAGTGTTTAAAAGTCATAAAAAATTTATGATTTTAGGTCGATTAAATTAAAAAAATGAAGTCGTAAAATTATTTACGACTTCTAAACTTCTAAATTAGAAGTCGTAAATAATTTTACGACTTACCCTATTTTCGTAAATTTTTTAAAACGCACCCGTAATTGGTAATTTGTAAAAAAAAAACACCCCTTTTACGTACAAAAGCCCTAACTGATAGCCAACCACAACAACCGATCCGAAAATGATAAACTGAAAAATCTCAAATAAAAAAATTGAAAAATGCAAAACTTTTTATTGAATTGAATTTTGATTCTATCTATGAGAACCAATCTAGTCTAAACTGAACAAAGCTATTGTATTACATAATATTAACAATTAAACAATTTGTTTCCCATATTGATAAGATGCGCTCCTTATTCAACCCTTATTCTTTCTAAACCCTAAATTAGTAAGTTTCTACTCTTTCGTTCCACTTTTCTCTCTTCATTAATCTTCGTTCTCTTTATCCTTCTATTTCCTCTTCCAAATCCCTAACAATTTTCTTCAGTCTTCAGATCTCACCCCAAGTACTCCCATCTCTTAGTCCTTTTATCCCACGACTCGTTAGTCAATTTTGTCTTATTGTTTTGTTTCATTTCTTTTCGAATAAAAAAAATATATAGCGTTTTTTTTCTTGGATTTTCTTTACTCCGCTACATCAAATTTATTTGCAGTTATTGGTAACATAAATTCCTTGCTATTCTTGCAATCAACAGCATAATTGCTTAATGTTAATTTTTTAAAAAATGGTTGTCGTTGGCCATTGTTGTGTTCAGTCCTATGTGCTATTGCTATTCGTGATATCTATTAAAAAAAATTAAATAACGTATTTAATTTTTTATCTTTTAAAAAAATACTTTATTCTTTTATATTAAAAAAAAATCCTTGTGTCAGTATAAATTGACAGTTAAAACAATTACTTAATTAAAATAAGTTTTAATTCCCTTCATCTTCCTCCTCTTCTTCTCCCTTCTCCTTCTTCTTCCTCCCTCATCCTCTACCATTTCAATTTCGTTTGAAATTTTACTGTGAAACCTAATGAAACCAAATCAACTTATCATGCTTCATCTCAACTTTCACAGCCAAACAATGTTAACAAACATTCATCACACCAAAGGAACAAAATTTGGCAAAACCTGGTTTGTTGGTGTAAGAGAACTCTTCCGTTAGCATAAAGAAGAGAAGTTAAAGGCACGAAATTGAGAGAAAAAAGAGGATCTAGTCTGTAGTTAGTGAGCCAACGGCGCACCATGTCGCCATAGACAAACCTCTCTGGACTACCCATCAGGCCATCACACAAAACTCATCCACACTAACCTTTCCTTTATTCCGTATTCACCACCGTGCAATTCTTCCCCTTCGTCGCGCCCACAACAACGATATCGCCGTTCACGGCCATCGCATGCCACTCTCACTGCCGTATGAATAGTCGGTGTCTCACTATTGCACGCAATCGTTACGGACTTGGGAAATTCCATCGCCGCTTCCTTTGCACCCTAACCCGAAATCCCCTATTTTTTTTTTCTTTCGTCATTTCAATATGCGAATTCCTATTCAGATTGCAAGTTTTCCGTTGATTGGAGGTTTGGATAAGGGAGGAGGTTCGTGACAGTTACTGGATTTGGGATGGCGGAATATGAGGGAGGAGGAAATGGAAGGGAGAAGAAGAGGAAGAAGATAGAGAAAAATCAATATTTTTATTTTATCAATGACGTCAAGATTTTATACTAATGATAATATTATTTTGATTTTTTTAAAAATATAAAAAAACTAAAATGATTTTTAGAAAAATAAAAATAAAAATAAAATAAATGATCAAATATACCACTTAACCTATAAAAAATGGTATTTACTGTTCAGCGGTGGTACACACATAATGCTTATATCAGTTATATGTTCACACACAATGCTTAATAGATTATATTATAGAGGTTTTTTTAAAGTCATGTTTTCAATTTTTATATGAAAATGATTGACACATGACGGTTGAGCCGACGCATGTAAGGTGTGATGTGAGTTACATATTGTGTGGCAAAGTCATTTATTTAAGACTGGGTATTAGATTAGAATTTAAAAAAAATAAAAATAAATAAATAAGTCTCAAAACATGTAATCAAGTATTTCTCTGAAAATGCTATTCGACTCTAACGTAATTATCTTCAAAAAAAGATTGAATACATGTGATTAATCAAACAAATCGTTATCCTTTTGACAATTATTGTCACAATAGACGGCCAACTGCTGAAGGTATGATAGGATTGGAATCTTTTAAAGTATTAGAGTAAGAATTATATCTAATATAAGATACCGCATTACACTATATTTGAATTAACTGGATAATGGATATATAAAGATGCATGCATGTATATAACTTCTTTCACGTATATACCCTGACTGACGTACGCATGATAATGAGATCAAATGTGCTTAATAAAGTGAACTGAGTATACTTTTTTTCATAATACTAAAATTGAGTATTGAGTTTTGTAGCTTGTTGAGTACTTTAATACTTGAGTATACTAAAACTGCCATTAATTTAAATTCTTTAATTCATCCTCTTTAAACATATATATAAAAAAGAAACCACATTATGTGTCTAAATATAAAGCTAGCCCACCTGTAAGGAAGTGAGGGAAAAAGTAAACTTGAATGTCTGTCGTGTATATATGCATGGATAGAGAGAGAGAGAGAGACAGAGAGAGGATGAATAAAAGGGCTTTTCCCTTGTACAAGTTGACCTAACCTAACCCATATATTCACACAAGGAGACAGTTCATCATAAGCCTACCATATTAGAACCATGCACTTTTCATCAAATTTAAGGGCTCGTTGTCCAAGTTATAGGGTGTTAGGCAAATAACTTGGTCCTGATTGTCAATACTCCAAAAATTGTTCTTACATATCTAGTTACTTTTGACATGTCCATTTTTAGCTGGCAGCTATACTAGAGAAGATAATCTAGGTTTTGTCTTACTGTCTAAAGACAGATTTCACAAGATCATCTTTAAACTAATACTATACCTAACACGATTTGACCAATTATATCCAGCTAATTAAGCTTGTTGGTTATTTACACAATCAATGTAGGTTGTTATTCTAGGAACGTTAATTATTACCTCCAGCTCTTCTGTGTAAATCCTACTCCTTCATTTTAACACGAATATTATATATCATTTTGAACTCGAACTAAACTCGTCAAAAAAGGTTTCATATCATTAAACTAGCTTATGTCTGAACAAATCTGCATGGATGCAGGGAAAGAAAAGAAACACAGAGAGAGTGCTAATTAATTAATTTGTATGTTATTATGTAAAAGAAAAGAAAAACCTTCCTCCAAGTCATTATTAGCTAGCTAAAATACACGATAATAAAACAACAAAAAGAAAACACATTACCAGCGACTAGCAACCTACGTCTCACTTTACAAGTAGAAGTGAAAGTGCAGTACTACCATGAACCATCGATGTATTTGCAGGTTTCTCTGAAAACACACACAACGAGAGACCCGATAAATTATTAGATTGTCCATACCACCATGATCCATACTAATTAAT
Source organism: Glycine tomentella (assembly GCA_007407185.1). Taxonomy (NCBI): domain Eukaryota; kingdom Viridiplantae; phylum Streptophyta; class Magnoliopsida; order Fabales; family Fabaceae; genus Glycine; species Glycine tomentella. The sequence goes on from PYAF01004908.1 coordinate 1,173,018, forward strand.
ATTTACATTAATTGAATATTACCGATTTTTCCTCTAAATTAAATAACTTGCATGAATATATTACATAGAGATGAGTGGAGCCTATAAACACATATGGTGGTCACTACTCACTGCCTAATTTCTCCACACACATGGCACTACTTGTTCAGAATCAAGTAAAGCCTATCTAAACTTTAATCTTTTTCAACAAGATCGAACTCACAAAAGGGCTTGGTAGGTAGGTAGCTAGCTAGAGATAATTGAAGTACAAGTCCGAAAAAATCTATTAATTTCAACACTAGTTGGAATCATGCATCACTTGGCAGAGATCGAGAGAACTCCAAACTCCTTTGGTAAATATATAAATCGTACTTCCTCTAACACAGGAAGCCAGAACTACATCTCAACAAGAACATCTTTGCAAATTAGGAGACATATATATATATATATATATATATATATATATATATGACATTAGAGTTGCCAAAATAAACATAAAACAGGCACAATAAACTAGTAAAGAAAAAAAGAGTCGCAGAATTGAAGGGAAAAAAAAAGAAGATATACCATAACATATGCATGGCATGGCATTAATTAAATGTGGACTTAAGTGGCAGTGGCGGTTGCATTAGGGGAAGTGGTAACAGATGTTGCTGCTGCATTAGCAATGTTTTGTTGTTTTGGCCTCTTTCTCTTCTTCTCGTAGCTAACTCCTCTGGCCTTGGCCTGAAAATCACGAACATCATGCAAGTAGAGTCTGACGGCGCGGGCGCCGAAGGGGTTGGTTTCGGCTCTGCCGCCGTTTTCTTCGTAGGCGGCGCGGAGGCGGCCGATGAGGGCGTCGAGGCTGCCCCAGGCCTGGCGGAGAGGGCAGGGGCAGGGCGCCGGAGGGTTGGGCAGTCCGAAGAAGGGGCATGTCGGGTTGTGCACTTTGGTCTTCCCGAATTGATCAAGGTACTGCAGGAATTCCAGCACGTGGGCCCCGCTGCACACCGCCATCGATAGCGGTGGCCGCTGGTTCCGCAGGTACTGGCAAAACGTGTTCCAGTCTCGCCGCTTTTGGTTCTCATACCTGCTAGGAGTAGTAGTACTACTACTATTATTACTACCACTACCATTGTTGCTTGAACAAGTTACTATTGGGGATGCCACGCTCTCCATTGTTGAGATCTGATGCTTTCTTATTTGGATTTCACTTGGATCTTGAGGATAATGAGCTTGATGATGATGATATTAGTAGCTTCAAGTAGAAGGATCCATCGCTACCCTGCAATATAAATATATATCTAGATTTTATTAACTAAGTTGTTCTTTCTAGGAGGACTAGCTAGCTAGGGTTTTTCTGTGGAGTAGTAGAACTGAAGTGAAGAGGATAATATCATGGCTAGGAAAAAAGATGGTTGGATAGGGACGCTAAGCAGTGCATTCTTTAAATTTTTTTATATTAATTTGTGTTATATTATGAAGTGGGAAGATGGAGTAGTGAAAGGACTTGAATAGAGGGTTTATTTAATATATATTTAGGTTTGGTCTTATGTAGTTTGTGATGAGGATTCTAAAAGAGGGAGAAAGAGTAGTGGGTGGAAATGGAATGAGTGAAGTGAGAGAAAAAAAGCTTAAAATTGATCAGGTAATCAGAAATATGTTTTTCCAGAAAAGCGCAAGCAAACTGAGAGTTGAGATGTACTAAGTGGAAGTGAGAGGGAGAGAGTGAAGCAGAAGGGTTAAATGATGGCGAGAAAAGAAGAGGGCACTGTGCCCCAAAACAGGACAAAGTTTGGCAGTAAGGGAGTGATGATGCTGACCATAGCTCAATAGACATCTATGCACCTTCCTCACTCTGCTTATAAGCGCGTGAATATACCTACATTCTTTCACTTTTTTCATTTTCATATTTACTCCAATACTTTTAGGGAATGTATTACATTAAAATTTTAAAATATATATATATATATATAATTTTTTATATTCAATTAAAATTTTTAAATAGCATAAATAAGTTATGTGATATTTAATTAAGAATTTTAAGATTTTTTTAAGAAAGATAATAAAATCTGATGATATTTAATTAGATTTTTTATAATTTATAAAAAGTCTTTTAGTATTAAAAATATAAAATTTTTGATGGATTATTTTTTCAAAAAAAATCTATGAATTTTATTATATTTTTCGATATAAAATATCTATCAAATAATTTCATTTAAATCCTTAAAATTTTATTAGATTTTTTTTTCTTTTTCTATTGATTTTTTTTCTCTAATGTTATATATATTTTTCTCCTATTCTGTTGAAATCATGATACTTTTTGTTTTTTTTATTATTTTCACCTTAATTTAAGGAGGTTCAATGGTTTTGTTTTCCTTAAATGCATTTCAGAACGTGCTTTTACGTTTGAACTCAACTTTGAGGTTTATAATTTGCTGCTGTTTCTGGTGACTGACGCCGGTCGCTGGCTAAAGAAGAAACAAACGTATTTCAAGGCAAAGAAAAATATTAACTCAGTTACTTATCTACTACTTCACATTATAATTATTATTTATTCTCATTTCTTTTTATTTAAAGCAAAATTAAAAGACAATCAGTGTAAATTTAATTCTTTTTAATAATATGTAGTATAAATAAGAGTAATTTAAAAAAGAAATAGAGAGATAAAAAAAATGATACAAAAAAGGTACAAGTAAACAACTAGTAGAATATACTGTATAAAGCTTTAAAAAACTCGAGATCAAAAAGCAGAAAGACAAAGTTAATGAATTAAAGCAGAGAGTATTAAAAATGGTAAAAATGATGAAAGTTTTGTGTTCCAACATTTGGAATCTCAAAACCCACGAATGGAGGCAGCCATGGGACTTCACAACGGATTGGTGGCTGTGGCTGTGCCAGGAAGCCGGTACCCAATAAATGGGTAAACATCTATTTCTTGTAATTAGAGCAATCTGCTACTGTGCCTCATCTCGAAAGAATAAATTAATTCATTATGTACGAATAGTATACTGTATATAGTAGTAAGATTTAGTCATTTACTACCACCCTCCCTCTCTCCCCCTTTTTTTTTTTTTTTTTTTTTCTGATTACCTCCTTCCCTTTACATACCAAGTTTTATGTTTTTAGAAAATTGCTTAGTAAATTTTATAAAACTTTTTAAAATTATTTAATGTATTAATTTTTTATAAGTTATTGATAAATCTAATTTCATATGTTCGAATTATTTGATGATGTTAACCTAATTGATAAAAAATTAAAACCCCAACTTATTATTATTATTTTTTACATACAATCGTTCCATTATACTCTTTGATAACAATGTAAGACACAGAATTGTCAACTTCGTTGTCATTAGTCAATTCCATTAGATACATCTTTAATTAGTTCTTGGACTTTTATTAGTCAATTTAGATTACAAGCTAAAAGCATAGATAAAAAAACCAAGGACAAAAAAGATAATAACTTCTTTAAATTAAATCATTTTCTTAATTTATATGAGAATTAATTTTATTTCAGGTCATGTGTGGATTAGTTAAATATTATAAAAATACTGATTATGTCAACAAAATAGTATAAGAATACTGATTATATAAAAGGTACTTTGTTTTGTTTGGTCGTTTAGGCCCTTCCAGAATAATGAATAAATAAAGTTTAATCATTATAATAGGAAATTTATAAAGTAGTTAGTTTTATTGAACATTTTAAATTACTTTATTTAGCAATAATATTTTTATTTCCATACTAAGTTTATTATATCATGCTTACACGACTGTTTCCTTTTTTGTCCTTTTTTTTGTTATGGAGTCTCTCTTTTCCTTTTAACCTTAACTATGACAAAAATGTAAAAGAAATGCTACAAATGTGCAACGATCTCTAACGTTGAAATACACATAAATTGACTACTTTGATTCTCTGTTCTCTTCATATTTATCGTGTCTTTCTCTCTTTTCTCCTGAAAAAATTCTGGAGATAATCTGAACCCTGTCTTTGAAAGGGGCAAAAAATTTAATTTCCCCGTTCTCATGGATTCCGAATCACAGACTGAGAATAAAAAATGAAACTGCCCATAACACCTTCCTCTCTCTCTCTCTCACGCGTGCAATGTTCTTAGTTCTTACACAAATGTATCCCTTTGGTTTGATCTACTCAGCTTTTCCTCTTAACTTAAACTTTTTCGTGTGCATTTTAATACTGTATTTTTCAATTGGGAATACCCAAATTGATTCTTAAAAGTTTGAGGTGCTGTTATTTTAGTTTCTAAAATAATAAATTTTATAAAAAATCATATCCATCGTTCTTTATAGTCTAAATTTTAAAAGTCTTATGTCTTAAATGATAATACTAATATATTTTTAAAGACTAAAGTGATAATAAATAGTTAAATTTGAGAAATAAAGTGATAATATAAAATTTAATTTTTTATTTATTTATTTTAGAGACGAATGGACAGTACTTTATACTTACTTTTAAAGACTGAAATAGTGGTTTACTCATTTGAAAAAACTATAAAAATAATATATTTGCATGTTAAGTAAGTTAGATGGAGTAAGAGCATCTCCAATGGGAGATGTTTAAGGGGTTTCTTAGCCTAAGCACCTGTTCCTTGAAATTTCTCTCGCGTTGGAGCATAGTGACGTGGAGGAACCCGTTTTTTCCGCGGAGGTTGGGTTCCTTATATAAGGAACCGTTTCTTCCTAATAAAAAAATATTATTTTGGCGTGAAACCCCCCCTATTTCCGTTATCCCCAACCACATGCACATCAAATTCATGAATCAAGAGTGGAAGATCAACAAACAGTTGCAACAACATAAACGATACTGACCTCAAGAGGAGAAGGGCGACGGCGACGGCCACCCCTACAGCCACGGTGACCTTGACCCGACCCCGACGGCGACGATGACAACCACGACGACCCCAACCCCAACCCCGTCGGCGACGAAGGCAGCCATGGTGACCCCGACGGCGACCCGTTCGTTGTTGTTGTTCGCCTTTTTCAAGCAGAGAGAGGAAGGGATAAGAGAAATGGATGCGGTTTGTGAGAGGAGAGGGTAGGGGCTGAGTGGAAGAGAGGAGAGGGTTGGGTTTTGTAAGAGTAGAAGGAAGAGAGGAGGAGAGGCTAGGGACGCGTGAGTGGATTTGAGAGTGAAGGCTGTGGTTTCGTGAGAGATTGAGGGTAGTGGTTTGAGAGTGAAGAGAAAGTGAGGGAACCGGTGGAAGGGGAGGGGCTTGGCTTTCGGGAAGCTTCCTGGGGACCAAATGAAGGGACGCATGGAAGAAAAAGAAAAGAGCCGTTTAGTTTAGATAGAAAAGAAAAAAAAAAGCCGTTAGATAGAAATGCAAAACAAAAGGAGCAGTTAGATTGAAATTAAAAAAAAAAAAGAGCTGTTAATTTAGATAAAAATGCAAAATGGAAGAGATTAAAAAGTCACCGTAAAATGAATGCAAGAGTAACTTTTAAAGATAATTATATCCGTTAGAAAAAGTTAACGTTAAGAAATAAAGGAACACAAAAAAAATGACCAATAGCAAATTATATCCGTTGGAGGCATATAACGGTAAAATGAAAGTCTGTGTATAAATAAAGGTAATTTTTTCTTCTTCTTTGCACTGCAAGTTTCAAGTTTCACTTCAAATTTTTTGTGTTTCATTCTATCCTCAATCTTTTATATTTTCTTTGAAATGGATCCCAATCAATACAATTATCAAAGTGTCTACAATTATTTGCAAAATCAACCACCCCCTACTAGTGAAAATTCCACAAATCCACCACAATATGTTATGTATCCACCACCTCCGCATATTAGTGAAAATTCGCAAAATCCACCTCAATATGTTATGTATCCACCACCTCCACACATGTGGTATATGCATCCTCCGTCTAATGTGGAGTTACCTACCGGTGGTAGTTCTCAAACTCCACAATTTTGTAGTCAACCATCACCCCCTACCAATCCAAACACGTGTTATAGGCCTTCTCTATCCAATATTTCACCCCCTATCAATGAAGTTGAATCTACAATCGGTGTAGACAATATTCAACTAGACAAGGGCGATCACAATGGTAGTGGGAAAAAATCACGTACAGCATTCTCGGTGGCAGAAGATGTGATTCTTGTCCGATCGTGGCTCAATGTGTCAAAAGATTCAATAATCGGTGTCGACCAAACATCAAAGCAATACTGGTCAAGAATCACAAAAGCGTACAACAATGACGATGTTCGTGAAAGTGGGTTATTTTGTCAAAGAAGCTCTATGCAGTTGAAATCTCGATGGAATAGGATCCACCCAGCAGTTCAAAAATTTAATGGGTGCTACAAACAAGCCGATAAGCACAGGAGACGTGGAAGTTCAGAGAAGGATTGTATGGCTAATGCTCATTTGATTTACTCGCAGGATACAGGTAAAAAATTTGAGGTTGAGCATGCTTGGTTGTTATTGAAAGATCAACCAAAATTCGATGCAGAATTTATGTCAAATGCTTCAAAAAGAACAAAGGTTTCTGCAGACGGAAATTACTCATCGTCTTCTAACACAGAGACACCCATTGAAGTCGAAGAATATGATGAGCCATCACCAGTGTCTCGCCCAATGGGACAAAAAGCAACAAAAAGAAAGAGCAAAGGAAAAAAAGCTTCTAGCAATGTCGATTTATCTGGTATAGAAAATGTAATGAATGAGAAGAATGCAAACACATTAAAACTCATTCAATTAAAGGAGGAACAAGAAAGACGTATGCAGTATGAAATCCTCATGAAGGATACATCCAACATGTCAGATGAACAACGCGAAGACCACGAAAAATATTGTGACCATATTAGGAAGAAATTATTTGGTTAAAATTTAGCCCCTATGTATTTTTATATGTTATTCAGTTACTTTGTATGCAATTATTAACAATGCAAGTCCTTGTTGTATGTTTTTTTATTGAAAATTATATTTTATGAAACTAGCCGTTGGAAACTAGCCGTTAGAAACTAACCGTCGGAAACTAGCCGTTGGAAATGAAGTTATATAAATGTCTAATGTTTCATCATTTTCACATGTTCTCATTCAAATTACGCAACATATCTCAGTTATTTCAAACACTTCAGATACCATATAATGGATCCAAACATTGATTTAAATGAAGTTTTAGATCAAATGATAAATGAGGAATTGGAAGACAACACCGATGGAGACCTCATTAGGATGATACTTCAGAGCCAACAACAACTACATGCCAACACTGTCGGGCGTAGGCAAAGACGAGTGGTACATCGAAATCGTGAAGAAGGTCATGATCGATTATTCAATGACTACTTCTCAGCAAATCCTGTGTACACAGAAAATCAGTTCCGACGAAGATTTCGTATGCGAAAGCATGTGTTTCTTCGTATTGTAGATGGGCTCAGCAATCATGATCAGTACTTTCAAGCGAGGTTCGATGCACTGGGTCGAAGAGGACTATCTCCATTACAAAAGTGCACAGCTGCACTTCGTATTTTGGCTTATGGTTCACCTGCTGACAGCGTGGACGAATATGTTCGAATTGGTGAAACAACCGCGGTTGAATGCTTGGAGCGATTTGTATCAGGCATCTGCACCATATTTGGGAATCAGTACTCAAGGAGACCAAGTAACGAAGACACCGAACGACTACTACAACTAGGAGCGGCACGCGGATTCCCAGGTATGTTAGGTTCTATTGATTGTATGCACTGGGAATGAAAAAATTGTCCTGTTGCATGGAAAGGTCAATTTTGTCGAGGTGATCATCGCAAACCAACAATCATTCTTGAAGCGGTTGCATCACAAGACTTGTGGATTTGGCATGCATTTTTTGGTACCGCGGGTTCTAATAATGACATTACTGTGTTAAATGGATCTAATTTGTTTGATGAAGTTTTGTCGGCACGTGCTCCCGCGGTGCAATACACAGTGAATAGAACCCAATATAATATGGGATACTATTTAGCCGATGGTATTTATCCAGACTTTGCTATATTTGTGAAGACCATCTCAATGCCACAAGGAGAAAAGCGAAAATTATTTGCTCAACGGCAAGAATCGGCAAGAAAAGATGTAGAACGAGCGTTCGGAGTGCTCCAATCTCGATTCGCAATTATACGTGGTCCGTCACGTTTTTGGGATATTGGTAAAATGAAAAATATCATCTATGCATGTATCATATTGCATAACATGATTGTCGAGGACAACGTGACACATATCAAAGTAATATTGATTACGATAATGTAAGTAACAACACGTCAACATTCGAAGTATCTTCAGGTGCTCACCCTAGTATCAGATCAACATACCTTCAAAGGAAAACAGATGTTCACGACAAACAAAAACACCAACAACTCCAAGCAGATTTAGTTGAACACATTTGGGAATGTTTCGGAAACGAAAATAACAATAACTAAATTTATGTAATTTTTTTAGGTCTAGGTTTTTTATTTATTCCGATGTTGTAGTGTTTAATTATTTATTATTATGTAAAATTTTATTTTATATTGTTACGCATTTTATTTTATTTATTTTAATTTATATTTATGAAAATTGAACAAATGTTAAGTTTTATTAAAAAAATATAAATATGTGGATTTGTTTGAGTTTCTTGTGATTTCTTGCATTGGAGCAAAACATTGACTGAGTTGTTTAGCTGTGATATGGCACTGTGGAGACCACAAAAAATGCTACAGGAATTATAAAAAATTACTTAAAAAACCCAAATGGATTTCTCCCATTGAAAATGCTCTAAGAGGGTGGAGCTTTCATAAAATTCACACACACATAAAGAATGTTAAACAAGTTAACTTTGAAAATTAACTTCATTGAAATCTCAGTAAGGAATCTAAACCAAGTAAGTAATGAAAACGACTCTTCTGACATTGAAAATCAACCTCAAACGAAGAATATCAAAAGTGCTTTTTGGATGGAACATCGATTCAGGAAACTAAACCAAATACATTGCATCATGTATTATAGGAGTTTTTTTTTTATTATATAAAAATTAAAAGATGAACAAAGTATCACCACTTTCATCTTATTTTTCTTGCGAAACACCTAGGTCAGTTGCTCAAATATGGGGATTGTACGGCCGTTGAGTATGGTTTAGGCTTTATAGGTGGTAGTAATTGCAGGACGTACGTGAGTGAGATATGATGCAAAGACAAAATCCTGGAAGGACCCGGCGCGGACCAAAGGGCAAAGGGAGAGTTTATCGCACTCGCTCACTATTTCTTCATTACTTCAATGTCTTGTCTGCTACGTCACAGTTTAACCTCGATGGGACATTACACAGTCCCCTCCGCTACATCACCTGTTCTTTATTATAATTATTCTTGTGCTTGTATATATACCTGTAAACAATTTTTTTTAATAATTAAGAGCTGGTGTTAGTAATTTTTAGTATAAAAATAGAATAGATTATAATCACATAAGACTCTTTTAATATTTATCATTAAATAAAGGAAAAAAATATAGTATAGTAAAAGTTCTTCGATTTTAACTAATATATGTAAGAATAACTGAATAAGATATATTAAAAATCATTTAAGTAACTTCATAAACAACTAATCAACTATACAATATATGTTATAAGGTAATATTAAAAATTATGTCCCACATCATTAAAGTAATTGATGCTGTAATTAGATCGTCCTTTGAGAAAAGATACATAGCTCAGTATCTCAATAACATTCAAATGTAAAATATAATATATCTCCTTAGATCAAATCTTAAAATTTATACGAGTGTCTATCATAATTGACCAATCTAATACTCTCGTAATAATTTATCATATTTGATCTATGTGTTGTTCTAGGTATCCATTAGTTGAATATTTGATTGGGAGGATCACAGGGATACATAATTCTTCAATTTGGAGTACTTAAATACAAAGAGATTAAAATTATAAAAATATGATTGACTCACGACCGATGGGGTGTAAGAATCAAGTTCATTTAGTTATAATATAATATGTGAGTTATTATAAATATCTTAATATTTATATTTTATTTTAATTTTTACAAATAAAAAATATTATAACTTAAAAAACTGGTCATGACTCATTGTCAATTTGACTTTTAAGTTTATAGGATAATTCTAATTCATCTAGCTCGTTATGTTCAAGTCACCTAACAAGGGAGTTTAAAAGTCTTTAACCACGCAACTTAATAAGAAGGTTAGGTCAGAGGTTAGGCCAGATTATCAATGTTGTGTAACTGATTGTTTTTAAATAAACAGTTTTTTTTCTTATTTATCGATTTTCTATTTCTATTAAACTAAAAATTCTTAAATTTATTTTATTTCTCAGATATTTGAATTCATTTTGTTTGTCATACTTTTACTTTCATTGTTTATATCTCTTAACTATTTCTTTCTTTCTTACCAAATACACTTGTGAGAGAAAAAAAATCGACATATAGAGGTTTATATTAGACGACTATGTTATACGAAGGAACTTTAGTTGTTATTTATTTATTTTATAAAAGTTCTTTTATAAATAAAATGATAGGTTTTTATAAAAATGCTTTTATGAACAAGAAAAAGTGTTTTTATGAAGAAAAAATTAACCTCTCATCTCTATTAATGTATCATTTTACTATTTTTAATTTTAATATTTTTAAATATGTATATAAGTATTTCATTATTATAAAATTTAGTTACATAAAATAAAAAATATATATAAATTTTATACTAATTAAAATAAATTTACATAATCATTCAATTATAAATTATCATATATAATAATCATGATTTTTGATTGGTTAATAATTTAAAATTATAACATATTTTCAATATATGACTATTAAACTCAAATAAATATTTATTATGAACAATACACGTATTAAAATATGAATTTATTTATACATAAATAAAATTATAACATCAAAAAGTTATCTTATTATCTCTTTATTATAAAAACATATAAATTAATACAATTTTTTGAAAGAAAAAAAAAGTGAAACCAAAGCATTGGAAACAATAACTTTCTGTTTTGTAAAAAGCAGACACCTGGCCCATTACTGGCATATCTATCTAGTCTAACTATTTGCTGGTTGGTTTTCTTGTCTTTAAATATCATTAAAACTTACTGTAGAAAACGTCTCATTAACATCCAAAATTTCAAAGTGTCTTCCCAGAAAATTCTTAAAATTAAAGGTGCTACCATCGCTGCATACACACAAGTTACCTACGTTAAAGGCAATTTCCCATCAGTGAAATCATATTTAACAAAATAGAAAAATAGGGGTTATACATTTATACATTTTTAGTGGTAGATCTCGAATTAGAATTTTAGATTATTTTTTGATAAATTCTATAATATTATATAAGATTAGATCTTTCTAATTTTTTTTTAACAATAGATCTCATTTTGAGATCTTAGGAAGAGAAAAAAGAGAAAAAAGATTATTATTTTTGAATAATGTGTAGATTTTAAGAGATTTTCTACACGAACTTATTTTTTATATTAAAGATTTATTCATTTCTTTTATTATGAGATCTAGTAAAAATCAGATCTTAAACTTAAGATTTTAGTCATGATGTAACATTAAAATTATTTATGAAATAAAATGAAAAAAAAGAGATAAAGAGAAGTGAAATATGAAGAAAGGAAGAAAAAAATAACAGATGAAAAAAATTAGCAGATGAGCTTAGCCTTCAATAGACTAATGTATACATTCTGCAATTACATTAATAATAAAAATATATAATATTAATATTTAATTTATTATTGATCTAAATTAATTTTTTCAATGATAAAGTTACAATATAAATTCATAATAATATTGTGATTTACTTTTTATAAAAACTATGCAAACAAATTTAACGTCAATGCTTTTTTGAAATGACACAAGAGGCAAGCATGTTGTGAGCCCACAAGTCTCGTAAGTTGTAACGTCAATGCTTTTTTGAAATGACACAAGAGTTTTAAGAGTTTTTTTTTTTTTTTAAAAAAACTGATAGTTGGACTTGGAACCAATGTTACATTATTGGCAGTGTATCTTCAGAAAATGATAATACTGTGTTTAGATCATTTCATATTTTTATGTGATACTTTTGCTTAATGAAATCTTAATCTTTAAGTAAAAATAAAAAATAATTTAAATAATAAAAGAAAGGAATAAAGAATGAGATATGATAAAAACTAAAGATAAAAACAAGGTATGTGAGAGGTAGAAAATGCTTATACTGTTAATATTAGATCAAATGACTTATTTGGTTAAATTTGGTCCTTTATTTTTTAAAAATTCATTTTGATTCTTTTATTTCTTTAATAAGTTCAAAATAATCTTTTGATGCTAGACTTGAGTTGTTGTTGTCATTATGTTCGATGTGTTTTGGAAATGAGAAATGATTTAATTTTGAATTTGTGATGGATGACATGTGGTGGATCATAAAGCTTTGAGGTTTAAGAGGAACAAGAAATACTCTTAGGGTCCTGGGTTTGCAAATGAAGAGGAGGAAAGCGAAGGAACACGAAGACAAGGAGGAAGATATAAAGAAGGAAAAAAAACTCACCTTTTGTGATCATTTTTAACCATCAATATCTTTATTACATTAACGGTGTTAACTTTATATGGATGAAAGGATCATTTTAAATTAATTTAAAAAGATGAAAATCAAAATGAACTTTCTAAAGGATCAAATTGAACAAAAAAATAAGATAAAAAGGATCAACTAGGTCATTTGACCTAATTATTATTTTTAATACTTTTTATTATTATGTTAAAGTTGAAATATATTATTGATTTTCATAATACAATGGTTTCAAGTAGATTTATTTTATTTTATTATTTTAAATTTCTAAAAAGTATGTATATTTTTATTAAATATAAGACTAAAAGTAATATTTAAATTAAAATTAAAACTAAAAAATATCTTCAAGGACAAAATTACGTTTTATTCTCAAGTAATTTGATTTGATTTTATTAAATAAATTGAGTCTATAATTTGCAACGATAAATTAGAAAAACTATATTGAAGAGGGCATCTTGATGATACATTTTCCAACAAAAATATTTTTAAGAGTTTGTCTTCAATAAGAGAGTTTTCAGGCATAATCTCTTATTTTATATTTATTTCTAAATTGAGATTTAATATTTTTTAAAGAAATTATCAATATATATATATTACAATATTAACCTTTGGATATAAAAATTAGAATAACCATATTCAATAAGAGGGTTTATAAGATTTTTTTTCAACGATAAAATTTTTTGAAATTTGTCTTAATCTTTTTTTTTTAAAATTAAATTTTAATGTTTTTTAAAACATTTATAAACTGTTAAAAACAATCTTGTATCACTATATAAATTGTTTATCATAAACTTGAATCATAATTTATATGCTAAATAATATTTATTTGTTATAATTTTTTTTATTCACTCGGAGAAAAAATATACAATAATTTCATAATTTTTGCTGATCTATCTTATTTTATAACTTCATTTATTTTTCTCGTATATATCCTTTACACTTAATTTTTCTCTTTTTTATTATTTTAACCAAACGAGAAAGCCAGAAAGGCATGCTTTCATTAATTCAAACCTTTAAACAAACTAAAGAATAAAATTTTGTTGCTAACTGCGAGCTCAATCTCCAGTGATCGAACCTTTGTCACTACTACTTGGCCCACTACATTTCTTCCTTTATTTATCTGAAGATTATATATTAAACCCTAGGAATGCAACAAGTACCTACTTTTGCTGCTATTTCTCTGCATGAGATAGTAATTAAACGTGTACGAAAGGAAGAATCACATTTTGCTCAAGATACAGCTAGCTAGAAAAGAAAATAAAAGAGTATGCACATTAAGATACCGTCAATGCTTCACTGTTCACTGTTCTACCACTGCAGACTCATGCTCAGAAATTTTTGGATTACACGTTGACATCATATCCATACATGTCATGTTCAAACCTTTTTACAAAGGTTCCTGTTTATTCACATGATCGAATGGAATTGGATCTTTAATTTGATTATTAATAAATATAGTTATATATGCGGCAGCAGGTTGCAAATTTCAATTTCGTCCACTAGTTGCCATTTTCATTTCGTACTCCATTGACAGCTTGCTACAACATTCAACAAAAGAGAGTCTCAACTTTCATATTCTAACAACGCGAAATGTATGCCAAATAAAAGCCAATGAACAAATTAAACACATTATACGTAAAAGTCTAATAATGCATATATGTTATCGAATTTCAAAGAATAAAATAAAAAGAAAAATTGTCGCTTTAAAAATAAAAATAATTTTGAGTTCTTCTCTTGTTACTAGTATCCAAACATGTACTAAAAAGAATAGGGTTAATGTTAATAATAATGGATTCCCAGTCATCACCTGAAAGCACGACAAGGCGTACTGCACGTCACTTGCCGATATTTGGTGGTGGAAGACAATTCTCAATCTGTGCAAAAAGTAAATATTGTCATCAACCTCTTCGAAATAATTAGCATAAAATACTGCAATGGCTATTTGATAGTACTACCAAAACTCATCTAAATTAATTAATTCATTAATTGCAGATTAAACAAATAGTAAGAGTGCAAGTAAGATCGACCTTGATGAGCCCATTGGCAGAAGAAGGATACCATAGTCTTCCAAGTCCTTGCATAGCTTCGCTGCTGTAGTTCGTGAGCCCTCTTCAACTTCAACATATATCTAGTATATATCAAACATTATTTGTTAATGGCCGTTCGTCGTCAATTAATACTTGTTTCAAGCTAAGTATCCACACACACACACAAAAAAAAAACTCTGCTTAATCAATAAGTAGCCTGGTCTCCTGATTACACATATTAAGCATCTAAGTTGCTGGCCTAATAGACTAAGCAATGGCATGGAAATTTATATAGAATATCAAGTATCAACAAAGTAATTAAAGCAACAATAATGCAATTATACTAGCGCGCGTTAATGGATTCTGCTAAATACTCACGATATTGGTTTCCACAGAAGAGATATCCACTCTCAGTCCTTTAATTTCATTCAATCCATCTAAAAACAACAAGGACAAAATTATATGAGAACAGCACGTGAAATTTAGGGGGAAAAGAATAAAAAAAGGATGTATATATATAAAATTGTAATTCTTTGAAAAGATAAGGACAGTTAAAATGATTTTATGACATTTACCAGCCAAAAGTTTAGCTTTATTGTGATCACTTTGTAGCTTTCCAACATTTTCCTGCAAAGCAACGAGTGCAGCAGCACAAAGGATGCCAACCTGCCTCATTCCACCACCTAAGGTTTTTCTTAGCCGTCTAGCCTAAAATAGCAGATGCATATACATACTTCTTGACTTAGTATCAAGTTTCTTTCAGAATGATATATATATATATATATATATATATATATATATATATATATATAGCCACCAAAAGATTAAGTACCTTGGTGATAAAGCTATTGGAACCAACAATAACAGATCCAACTGGAGCACCGAGGCCTTTTGATAGACATACCTAATTCATATATTCAAGGAATAATCATAAGTTGGTTAGTTCGATTATTATATAATAGGATATAGAGGTAAAAAAAAGTTTGATTTGAATTTGGTAATAAAATTAGATTTCTAGAACTTCTATGAATAAGATAAGATAAGTAAAACTGCTAAAGTCAACAGATCATACTAATGTTGTTTGTCTTCTTTTTAAAGAGACAAACTGAGTTTAATATAATTTAAAAGATTATTAAAAACTAAAGTAACTTTTTTCATAAGTAAATTTCGTAGGACTTTTTCTCTCTCCCTTTTTTTATTTGAAATTCCAAATGCTTTTAAATTGTAAATTAATTTTTATATTAGAAATTCCAAATGTTTTTATCATACATTACTCAACAATTTTTAACATTAAATTAAAGCAATGTTTAAGATTTAAAAAAACAAATGTTCTCTAAATCTTGAAAAATGTTCCTCCAAAATGAAATTGTTTCTAAAGTGATGAAATTAATTTTATCCAAATATATTGCGATAGCCCACTAGGAACTATACTAGCTAATTATAATTTCAGCTAGAAACAATCTTATTTACTCATTTTAAAAATAGGCTTACTTCAGAGAAGAGCCTTTCCATGAAACTTGTCCAAAAAAAAAAAAGAGAAAAGAGAAACACACCGATACTGAATCAGCTGCTTGAACAAGCCTATCCACAGGGACACCTAGTGCCTGTAAGATTTACAATAAAAAAACATGCAGATGTTATTCCCGTATTTCCTACTGCAACAGTAAGAAAGTGCAATTAAAAAAATCAAAGTACGCACTGGAAAAAACAAGAATTCGGATTCCCTTGAATCAGGAAATGGAGCATTTATATAGTTACTCGAGTCAGAATCATTAGATAAGGTTTGAAAGATTTAAATTTCATTCTCAAAAGTGCATCATTGGATCGACTTTTTTTTAGGAAATAATTACTTATTTCGAGCGAATGCTTTAAGTTACTTCTTGTGAGTTATTTTAACCAATTATTTCCAGAATTAAGTTGAATTGAACCAAACATACTATAAAAATAACCAATTCTTTAATGGAGACCTTTTGCTGACACAAATTATTTACACAAATACATGTATTCATAGAGCATATAGTAGAATAAAGATCAATCTTAACTTTCATTATTGGAGATCTTAGACTGACAGATATTATTCCCACATTTGTAAGTATTCTAGCAAGGTGCATTTTTCAGGCACAATTTTTTCTTAATTTGCAGTGATTTAACTTATTTTGTGAACAAAATCAAATCATAAGTAAACAAATTTTACTTACAACTGATGCATTAAATATTCGGGCCCCATCAATGTGAAGCTTCAATCCATGTTTTTTAGCAACCTCTCCTACTCTGTCTGTATATTCAACTGAAAGACATCTACCACCAGAGCTGCAATCAGGAAAAAAAATACCAATCACTCATACTGCTTCTATAAAGGATATTTAACCAATTAATGTACTATGTAGAAATTTTTTTAACAGCATAATTGCTTACTTTCCATGAGTATTTTCCAAGCAAATAAGCCTTGTGGTTGGATATACTAGCTCCCCCTTGGGATCTCTGATGGCAGCCTCAATCAAATGAATGTCCATGGTTCCATCTTCATTGTTTCTAACTGTTCTTGGATGCACCCCTCCAAGGGTTGCAATGCCTCCATTCTCATAAATGTGTATGTGGGAATTGTCTCCCAGAATAACTTCACTTCCCCTTATGTCACAATGCACAAGCACTGATATAAGGTTGGCCATAGTGCCTGATGGAACAAAAAGTGCACCTTCCTTTCCTAATATCTTTGCCATCTCTGTCTCTAACCGAAAACAAGAAGGGTCACGGCCAAGAACATCATCATCAACCTCAGCACTCGCCATAGCAGCTCGCATTGCTTCACTTGGCTTTGTCACTGTATCTGACCGAAGATCCACTATCATAGGTACCATTTTCTCTGGCACCAAAACAAGCCCAAAAGTAAATGTCATGTGTCATTCTCACTATTTGAGTTTGGTGCAAGAATAGAAACACCAAATGACATCAACAATTTTATACAAATTAATGCTTACAGTGACATTTTTTTTTTTTGGCAACCGTTGTTAGATTCAAATTCCATAATTAATAGACATTTTTGGGGAAAAAGGAAAAACCCAAGTTCCCTATGGTTACACTACAAATGATCATAAAATAGTCTCCATGAACAACTTCCCCATGGTACACTACAAATGATCTTAAAATAGTCTCCATGAATTTGCAAGAAATAAAATGGGGGAAAATAGAGCATTTACATGCTCAAACTCCTCGCTGAATTCAAGTTGAGCCAGAATTCCATAAAAACAAATTACTTTTTTTCAGAATTACTGCCCAGTTTCCTATTTACTAAAGCCACAGGGTGATAGATTTGCTAATTGCTCTCAATTTAATTAACAACAATAAAAATCACAAGAAAATATGAGCAATCATATATAGCTGCAAAGAACATGAGCCAAGCAAGGCAAGTGGCAAATACTACTGTTGTTTTCAGCTAGTGAATCCTAGTTACAGATCATGGAATGCTTTCTTTTTCCATCATACAGAATCAGTGGCAGAGAAAGGAACAGAGTCAAGGGAATTAACTACCTGGATACTCCAACAAGATTGCAAGTAACCCAAAAAGTTAAAGTATGACTGAGGCAATGGTATCTGCAGTACACACTTATTCCAAGAACTTCGTACTGAATTGAGGAGGATGGGAACACATATGACTTTAAATACAATGACAACATGAGGAAGAAGAAAGGAATCCTATTGTTTTTTGGACCATTACAAATTTACAACAACAACCGATGGATAATTTTTGTTTTTTTATTTATTCAAGTTGTATTGTAATCACAGTGCAGTTTCAATGGATTTCTCCACCAACTATTGGTTTGTCTATATCCATTTTGTCAGTTTTCATTTCCTATCAATGTAACGGATAATAAAAAATTCCTATCATTGTATAAATTCTACTACGACCAATAATAAAATAAAAAGGCCACCAAAAAAAATAAGACCACTAATAAGACTAATAGTCTGGCTGTTTAGTCTTTTTTTATTTTTAAATAAGAGTCTATCTGTTTTTTTTTTATCCGCAAAAGTCTATCTGTTTCTTTTATCCGCAAATGTAGCTGTTTAGTCTTATTCACGCTAAATTTGATAAGATAATATTTATTGTTTCAAATAATTCTTGTATTTATAAAATTTAATCGTAAATATATTGTCGTATATAAAACTTACCATGAATATAAATCTATAATAAAAATATATTACCATTATTATGTTAAATTCATGCAAATCTTATTAAAGTTTTAATACAACGGAATGTCAAACTTATTCTAGAATGAATCAACAATGAATATATGAGTGATACATCACCAAACAAAATAAACAATAGATAGATTAAATAATAAAAATAATATTAGTCAAAAAATAAATTAATCAAATATCAAAATAACCCTGATTTTATATGTTTCTCATGCTTATCCTCTCGCTCAATTCATTAACGAGAGGATGTCATTCTATTTTTTTGAAAGAGTATGTCATCCTAGAAGTATCGTGTTATACATAGATGATAAATTATTCTTTTGTTCTAGGTCAATAAATTGTTATAAATGGATAAAAAAAATTGTTATGAATTGATTATCTTATGAGTTATGACTCGTATTTTGAATTTTATTTTATTTTGGGTCAAAGAAACATTTGTTGATAGTATCCAACAAAGGATGATAGTTGTTGTACTTCTTTATGGTTTTGTATGAATGTCCTCACCATTGATTGGTGTGGACTTTATTTTGGTCCATGTGAGAAAACTGTGTTCATAGAATTAACACCCAACTACCCAACTCGAACTGAATAGCCTTGGGAGTTTTCCATATAATGTTCACATTGCCACCAGATCAATATTTTCAGGTATTTCTTTATTTCTAATTCTCGGGATTTCTCTCAATATATGGACTCGCCTTTTTTCACGTATGATAACAAAATTTGTCCACCTTTTACTTTTCATTTCACCTCTTAAGTTCTGGAGAGCATACTCACAGACTGGGTACTGTCATACTTGGCCATCCCTAACAAAATCGATAATACCAAAAGCAAAACACTCATGTATCAAACGTTTTTATTAATTTGATATATTTATTATTTCATTTTTAATATTTTATTTTAATTATTGACATCACATCATATATTCAATCCATTCTAAAATAAAATTTTATTCAATTAAACTTAATATTATATAAGTTTTTCAATTTCAGGTTGACTCACGTGGAATCGACAAAACCATTGGCACAATCTTCTAATCAGATCAGCCTCCAATCTAAATTATACAACCCCCCCTTCCCCCCTCTCAGTGTATGAAATTGAATGTATACAATTCTTTATTTATCTCCTTCATTGCATGGAATTGAAAACATACAAATTCTTTTATTTACATTTTCCTCGTAAATTGTAAAATTATCTCATTTATCCACACGATCCAATAAGGTATCTTACATGATAGTATTCTAAGTTTCTCTCAAATGACCTTTTTTCTTTATTTCCGATTAGAATAGATAAACGAGAAAAACGAGCAAGAGTACAAGACTTATATACCACTATGATGTGAATAGTCAAAATCAATATAAATGACCCCCCTCCCTTCCCAAAAAAGAAAAGAAAAAAGTACCATAAGTTAACTCTATCCCTAATTTAGTATATTAAAACAAGAAAAAAACATCTCTTTTGACAAAATTTGTAAGAGAAACACTTTAGTTCACAATAGGAACAAAAGCAAGAGAAGGGAGGAAAAAGATTAAAAATAAAAAGGATGATGAATAGATAAAAAAAAAAAAAATCTCTTTTTTTAGATGAGAAGATGCATGGTTTCTTCGTCTTCAAGACACACTACACTATCTATAATAAGATGCCATGATATAAAGCATGAGTGCCGATGAAGTGGTGATTATCAACTCCTGCAGATAACATAAAGGTTGTCAACTTAGCAGCAACACACACTGACCAATGGGATAATACATAAGTTTGTCATTGGGTAATCAAAAAACATGAAGAAGAAAAACTATTAATAACAGCAGTGTGTGGCCTTATTTCCAGAGTTAATAAAAACCCAATGCATGTCATAAAATGTGTCATTGAAGAAACAACTTCTCGAACTCCTCCATTTATAAATATATCAAATCAGTTACACGACATCAAATTGGTTTTAAAATTTCACATTTTGCCATCAAATTGGTCTTTGAAGGAAAATGAATGCCACTAATTATCATCAAAGATGTTGGTACCTTCAGTAGTTCAAGGAAAAAAATGGCTAACACCTGTGCTTAGTTAATTGATTTTATTATACATGCTAAATTCATATGCACATTAAGAAGCCGAGACATGGGAAACCATCATTGCAAAGTGTGAGAAAAGACTATCAAAATGGAGACAAAGACACCCATCCTTTGGAGGGAGAGTGAGTGACTCTAATTAAATTTGTGTTAACATCTATTCCTATTTTCTATTTCTCTTTTTTTAGGGTTCCAAAGAAGGTGGTGGTTAGGTTGGAAAGATTGCAGCGGTGGTTTTTATGGCCAGGGGGAGATGACCAAAAGAAAATATCATGGGTCAGTTGGAAGGATATCTGCACATCTAGGGAGAAAGGAGGTTTAATATTGCGCTGTTAGGGAAATGGCATTGGAACTTATTTCATAACCAGGGGGAGTTATGGGCAAAGATTTTGGAATCACAGTACGGAGGATGGAGGAATATGGATGAAGAAAGAAGGAATCGATTTGGTGGAAGGATTTATGCGCTGCGAGTGGGGCAATAGAGGAAGGCAGGCGGTTTAATAATGCTGAGGTGGAAACTGGGGAGCGGTAAAAAGATAATATTTTGGGAAGATGGGGTCGAAGGAGGTGAGTCGATGTTGGGGAAATAC
Source organism: Glycine tomentella (assembly GCA_007407185.1). Classification (NCBI taxonomy): domain Eukaryota; kingdom Viridiplantae; phylum Streptophyta; class Magnoliopsida; order Fabales; family Fabaceae; genus Glycine; species Glycine tomentella. Next base: position 1,194,382 of record PYAF01004908.1, read on the forward strand.
CAAGACTCTACAGCATTTCACAACAGCAACATTATGAGGTACATCAAATGGGTTCAGCTGCGGAAGGGGTTTGGGAATGGAGTTTCAGATGGAGAAGGAAACTGTTGGAAAGTGAACTAGAAATGGCATCAAACTTCATGCAAGAAGTAGAAGTGATACAGATACAACCTCGATATTCTGATAAGTGGTGTGGATGGTGGATCCAAGTGGGGAATATACAGCCAAAAGTGCATATGGTTTGCTAAGTTAGGAGGGTCAGGTGGAGGACAGCAATGATAAGGAGGTTTTTGTAGATTTATGGAAGATGAAAGTGCCCGGTAAGGTTCAGCATTTTGTATGGAGACGGGTTTGGGACAGGTTGCCAACCAGGAAGAATATAAGGAGAAGGAATGTAGATTTAGAGGATGATAGATGTCCGTTGTGCTTAACACAACAGGAGGATGCGTCACACATTTTCTTTCAATGCCGAAAGGTGTTGCCTATGTGGTGGGAATGTCTATCTTGGGTACAAATCAAATCTGTTTTCCCAGCAGATCCAGCACATCATTTCTTACAACATCCATACTGTCATCTGCCTGGGCTAATTCAGAATAGGCAGCATACCCTGTGGGCTTCTCTCACCTGGTGTATATGGTATCAAAGGAACAAATTTGTCTTTTCAGGTGAAGCATTTGATGGATAGAAAGTCTTGGAACAAGCTCTATTTTTTGCTGGCTGTGGCTAAAAAATTTCGAGAGAAACTTCAGTATACCTTTCCATTACTGGTCCAGCAACGTTAAGGCTGGTTTTTTGTATGGGGGGAGGATGATGCTAACTAATTTTTTGTTGTTTGGTGGTTCTCAGCTGTATTATTAGTTACTGGACTGTAGAACACTAATATGTACTTCAACTGGTCCATATTAGGACACCATAGTTTGATGTATTGACTAGTATGGCTGAGCTGTACATATATCAGGACAACTTGTACTGTTTTACTATTTTATATATAATAATACTTATTTTTGACGATCAAAAAAAAAAAAAAAAAAGAAACATAGCCACTTAACCAATGAACTAGCTATCCTAGTTCACAACCATTTCACACTTCAATGGCAACCAACTCCTTCAAACCACATGAACTAAAATATAATACTCATGTAACCGAAAAATAGTTGCAAATCAGGAATAAAAAATGTCTCACAGGCAAAAACAACTGCAGGCCATGCATATATTAATATATTATTCACAAGGATAGTGGATAGTTCTATCTTTATATATTTTAAGCCAGGAAGGACTGCTCATGTATTCATAGTATACCTGACTGTTGTACAAAAGAGTAGGAATAAAACCACCTGCAAACTCAATTATGTTCAAAATGAAAGTGTATGCCTGCAAGAAAGGAACCATAAAATATTAATCTTTATTTGGAAAATAAAGATTAAACTTGGTACAAGTGGAAGTCAAACACAATACAAAATTAAAATCTCTGTAAATGGGCTACCACAAATTTCTTTATTTAAAAATACTCTTCAAATAAGAAATCCAATAAAGATTAAAAAAAAAAAAGGAATATTAATGATGTGTCATACCATGATGAAAAAAAAATTGGTTTTACATGAAGTGAAATAGGAAAAGAGGATGATAAGATGAATTGATCCCTCTCTCCCTTCCTCCTTATTTCTTTTATCTTTCTTTGTTTGAGGGAAAAAAATCATTTAGATATATTATATCAGCTTCCGAGTACCCCAAAAAATATATCAGCTTCCTTATTAATTGTTACAGAAGCCAAAATTTGGGATATCAAAGTACTGATCCATGAGTCACACCAAAAGATCTAAGGAATCATCATACCAAAGATGAAATAGCCACACATCCAAAAACCAAGGCCAGTGATCGGAGCAGTCGCTTTCCCATGCGGAGTCCTTCTCCTGTGTCTTCACCCTCTTCCTGTAGCCAACAGTAACATGAACTATACAATTCTACTGATAACCCAACATGGTTCAAAAACTAAGTAAAATTTCACCAAATATGCTGTCATAAAAGATGAAACTCACATTATATTTGGGGGTTACAGGAGATTCAGAGGCTTTTAACTTCTCAAAAAGCCTATAAACAAAGGCAAAGGCTAAAAACTGCAAAGGTTTATATTCAGCACTGCGCTTGACAAGGATCCAAGCTGTCTGCAGACAGATGATAAACAATACTGTTTAAATACTACAATTTAAGACAAAAGACACAAGATTGATATGGTTTTTGAGCATTGATATTTTCCCAAACAACAACAATGCCTTATCCCACTAGGTGATATTTTCCCAAAAATAAAATAAAACAACCCCTTATATCCTACTCACAAAAACAGCGGATATTGCCAAGTTGATGCGCATGTCATTTTGACTTGATTTAGTAAACCTGAAATTACATTGAAGGACAAAATAACAGCAAAAGATACAAGTAGCTGTTAATAGATTGATAGTGATAAGGGGGAAAACAATAATTTGAATAAAATGTAGAACACTAGAAATAAATGTAATCCATTCATGCAAGCAGGAAAAATGAGATTTTCCTTCCAAGCTATTCTATCCAAAAAGCATTTACAAAAAAGGTCAAAATAAATTTTGGTTCCTCATCTGAATTTTTTTTGTTTTAGTTTGGTCTCCCTAGTTTAAAAGGTTTCACTTTGGTCCCTTAAAGTGTCTTTGTTAGACTATGTTGGTCCTTTCATAAGTTAATCATACACTTGGTCAATTTGGTGACACATGGCAAACTATAAGAGATGCCACGTCAAAATGACATGGATCAGTACTAAAATGGTGGGTGGGTGTGTGTGTTGGGGGGGAGGGGGGAGGCATAAGAGTAATTGGATCATATCAAGAAAGGATATCCTAATTAATACTATTTATTTGGCAGTTTGATTTAAGTGCTTTTTAGATTAAGCTTATTTTAAAGAAATAACACCTATTTTTTTCAACTTTCTAAAAGAGCTTTTGAAAACAAGTGATCATTTCCTTTGAAACAATCATTAACAAACATGCTGTAACCATGTTTGATTTAGATTTACACAAATTCCAATTTTTTTTTTTTTTGGGGTGATCCCAGCAATGACCTACCACATCATCCCGTCAGATAATACAGGAAACTTGTCAACCTAGACTTAAATATTGAATAGTCCATTGAAGTATGAATTGTCAATTATTTTAGTGAATTTATGGTAGCAACAGTATACAACAACAAAACTACAATCTCATTAATCATAAGAAGCAACATTAAACCTTGGCCCCCAAGGTATAACTGGAATCTTGTCAGCATACTTGATCTCCTTTGAAACCTGCATTTAGTTTAATAGGTACATTAAGATTTTGAGATGCAAACAAAAAACAACATATGGGGGTCAAGAGCAGTGCTAGCAACACACTGTAACACATCCTTTCTCACACTATATTATTGGTTAAAATTTATTGGAAACTACAAAATTATGAGTGGAACTCATTAAATATGGAGTGGCACACACAAAATATTGTGATTTCCAAAAAAATTCAACTAATGGTAGAGTAGGTTGCTAGCATTTCTCTTGGGGTCAAATACTTGGGAAAAAAATAGGAAGAAGGCACAAGACATATTTGAATGAACATTTTTTCCATAAAGGTATCTCCTAGGGAGATAGTTGTGTGCTTCTCAATATCTACTACCCATGCTAATATGAAAGCATTGCATAGCTGAAGCCAAAATCATGATTGTTGTATACTTTTTCAATATCCACTGCCCATGCTAAGCATGAAAGATTTGCATTGCATAGCTGAAGCAAAAATCATGATTGGGTGGGTACAGTCCACATAGAGTTATCAATGATTCTAAAACGGGAATTGATAAATCATAATCCTGGTAGTTACTTCATCATGTCATTCTGTCTAACTTCCCCCACCTGCTCACCCAAAGCAGCCCAAAGAAAACAATGAAAAATAGCAAGAGTTCAAGATAATATGGCACTATTTTGAGAAGGGGAAAATAGTCAAAAGAGATGTTCTATAAAATTACAGGTAATTCATCAAAGGAAGTCCAGTGAATAGAGAATGCATCAAATACATCCAAAACTAAATTAAAAAAGTAGCTTCAACCTCAAACACAAGTTAAACAAGAAGTATTTCAGTGTTGTCATGCCATCAAGTTAGGTGTATGATTTTAAGTATCCACAAAAAAAAAAAAGATTTCCCTGCATTACCTTAAATGATCCAAAAGTCACACCCTTTTTCCGATTAGATAATTGAGCCATCATGAGTTTGTCATATGCCTTTTCCAGCTGAATCATAGATTCACAACACACAAGATCCCACACATTAGTGCATTAAACTTTGAGAAAAATCATATATCAATACACATCAATGAGAACCACAAAAATAACGGAATCATCAACCTCTTATATCACATATGTGAGTTTTACTTTGGAGGACAAGCATTAGAAGTAAACTTAAATATTATATTATACATATAGCTCAGCTCATACTTTCAATTTCCAAACATGATTGCAAACAATCAACCTCACCCATTTGAAACTTGGAAAACTAGTTGTCATGTCAGCAATGACATCACAGACTGTTCCACAATATAATATTGTTGGAATACCAATAGTTTATCAAAACCATTTTGTCCAAAAACAAAGGAAAAACAGTTAACCTACTCTTGAAGCAGTTGCTTCATCGCCGTTCATCTCAGCCTCCTTCTTTTTTTTAGCATATGCTGCCTTGACCATGTCAAATTTCTCAATAGGGCTTACACCTAGCACCTACATCACATACAGCAACTCATACACAACTTGAATGACTTCAAATTCCAAAATATGAGCTAATTATGGTGAAGTTTTTCACTTTTTACCTCATAAGGATTAAATTCACCATCGGGATTAGAGCTTCCTGCCGCAGATGCAGCAGCACAGATAATATTTCTATCACTCCATGCTGCTGTCAGGGGAAACCTGAAAATTCACACAAAATCGCATTTTATTAACCCTAGAAACTAGAAATGAGCTCCACAAAGATAAGAAACGCGTCATATTCGGAAAACAAGAGAAGTTGAAACGGAAATTTAATCTTACTAAGTGGATAGAAAGAAAGAGAGAAACGGATGACCTGAGGCTGATAGAGGTTGGAACTTTGGGGCGAAAATTGTAGTGGGAGAAACTCAATTTGGGGCAGTGCAGTATGTTAGAGATTCCCAGAGCCATTGGGCGCGACACCGCAACGATGTTATCTCTCTCTCAGTTTATGTCTGAAATTTGAGTTTTATAGGGTTTTACTTCATCTTTCTCAATTTCTTCTTTCATTGCTTCCTCTAGATACTAGTATCATACAGTATCTGGTTTAGATTAAAGTTAGAAAAATAAAATCATTTTTATCGAGATAAAAAGATAAATAATTATTTTGAAAATGAATAAAATTAAACACGTACTAAAATAGGTGATTCGTTAAAAAAAAAGAGAGAGAGAGAGAGAGAGAGAGATAAAGGATTAAGTTGTGAGAATCTAAAATTTTACTCGATTATTAAATTAAATATGATAAATTTATTAATTTTTAAAATAATTATATTAAAGTAATTTAAATAATAATATAAAACTAGTTTATACTGTCAATGTATTGGTATTAAATTAAAAAAATAACATTAACTAAGAAAATCAACAAATATCATGTATACATAATAAATTGTAAATTTGTTAATACTGTTAAAAAAATTGAAAAATTGTTAGAATCAATTTTTAATTGACAGTTTAGGTGAAATCCCTGTATATAGACACTTGATGGATATAATTCCATTGTGTTAATTGTAGGGCCTAAAAATTGGAAGCACTCACATCCAAATGTATTGAGATTGACATAATCTAATCGAGTGTGGTATAGTGCATAAAAAATACAGATAAATTGAGAGAGAGAAATTGCTGGAAGTCGATTAATTTAGTGAATTACTGTAGTGAAATTATGATCCTAATATTTATAAAGGAGAGAAACATAAATTATAAATACAAGAACCATTTTAACAATTTGCTAATGTTTAATTTTAACGGCTCCGTTCTAATGTGGAGTACAAGACAGGCTAATAATCTATGGATGATGATCCAAGGTCAAAAGATGTTTGGTTAGTTACACAGAAGCATGCTATTATTGTGGGAGAGCCCAATAAAGTCTTTCATAGTGGGAAAAACATTTTAGTCGTAGGATCATTTTGTTTTCTTGAGATAAGTGTGGGTATATGTAAGAATGGTTACACTGTCATTTTATTTTTTTAAATGATCCCTCTTCCTCCCCGTTGCTTTGCTTCTAGATTCTGACTCCCTTCTCTAATTTCTCCTTTATTGTATCTAGCTATATGCTTGTTCATTTCATCAAATTTAAATAAGCCACAATTAAAATTAAATTGCAAACATAACCATATATTCACCAGATCCCAAATTAAATTACAAACATCACTATAATTTTTTTTAAGAACACAATAAAATAAATTAAAATATATAAAAACTAAACTGAAAAGAAGAAAAAAAAAAAAACACTTCTGCAATCTTGGTGTGGTGGAGTTTATTCAGGATATTTTAATTTCCATCATGAACTCGCAAAAGTCCCAGAAGGCATCAAAGGAGAGCTTTTTCACACCAACAAGGACACTGGTGGAAAGGTGGGCACCAACGAGAGCTTCTTGTAATTATTTGATCATAGGCGGCCATTATTACATTATCATAAAAAACAAAGTGTTTTTTTTATAAAAAATAATTATAATATAAAATGTAATGTTAATTATTTGATCTTATTTGTCAAAGATCCTTTTTGAAGCAAGCTGTCAAAAAAAGGTAAAGTAAAAGCAGTTGGAAACAATTAGATTATTAAATAATTATACCATGAACACAAAAGAAAATCAAGTTCGCGTGGCCTAATGGATAAGGCGCTCGCCTCCGGAGCGGGAGATTGTGGGTTCGAGTCCCACCGTGGACGTGTGCACACTTGATTTTAATACCACCACTGTGCAGTTGTTAGATTGTTCTTCGATTTTTCAGTTTTCAAAAGAATTAATAATAGGTAAGTATTGTCAACATTAAAAAAATTTACACAGTAAGTGTATGTATTATTTTTGTAATTAAAAAGATATTTTTTAAGAATAGAAATAAAAAACAAAAAAGATAAGATACTGAATTGGAAAAATACAAATGATAAAATATTGAAAGTAGAATATTAATTATATTTTTTAAATGAAGATATTATACTGGAAAATACTTTAAAAAAATATTATCGCTGTTTCTTTTTTCTATTTTTATTTTTAAAAACAGAAAAAAGTTTTCAAAAATAATAATTGTAAATTGCAATGATTCGTAAGAACTAAGAACTACATAATCGAATTGAAGTTTAAAGTTGAAGGAAAAGTTTGCCTTTGCTTCAAATAACAGTCAAAAATCACTACCAAAAAAAAAATGACAGTCAAAAGTAATTTGTTCCAGTATATATGCATGCCTACAAACTTCTCTCGAGCCTTTATTTAAAAATCATCCATTGATCATCTTTAGTTTTCATCTGGCAATTTGCTTTGCCAAAATGGATTTTAAGTTTTGTACACAAACATCAAGCTGAAACCAATTAAAGGTTGACATCTAAAAATAAAAATAAAAAGTTAATTTGTAGGAGTGAGACAAATTATATGTAGTATCTCATGCAATCTAGCTATATAATATCCTAGATTTCCATTGTCTCATGATGTTTGCCCTGATTTAATGAATATATATTGTACCAAAATTCCATTTCTTCACTGAGCTGACAAGAACCATGATTGTCCTTAATTTCTCCAAAAGTATCTGAGGAGACTGCACCGTAAAATCCTGCAATAGGTGGATTAATATTCCTTGAGGGTAAACCGTAATTGGCAATCATTACACTTGATGCATTCGAACTAGTATTTGCTCGTGCCTCTTCCAAGATACGTGAGGAAGCATTCCCATTGTGCACTCCACTTTTCAGGATCCTCTTCTTCAAACGGGTATGCCAAAAATTCTTTATTTCGTTGTCTGTTCTTCCGGGTAAACTTGCCGCTATAGCAGACCATCTATGTAATTAAGGGGTTCACACTTCACAATCATATTCTATAATGAGAAAAAAGACTATACACCGAAAATATGTTACATCTCATATCTTCCTGAAATCTTTAAATTAGGAAATGATATATGGCATCTTTCAAATCAATACACACGAGATATTTGGAGTTCTTGTTTCCGTAGCCAGAACTCATGCACGTAGAGAGACATAGAGATAGAGCTAGAAAACAGTACGTGCGTGTAGTCAATTAATAATATGTTAGCTAGGTACCCTACATGCACCAACCTGTTTCCAAGAATTCCATGTAGCTTTAGGATGGTATCTTCTTCTTCCTTGCTGAATTTCCCTCGTTTAATATCGGGCCTCAAGTAATTTATCCAACGAAGCCTACAACTCTTGCCACACCTTAACAAACCTAAAACAATCATATCATACATATAGATATTAGAAAATATATAATACTGGAAAAAGAAATGTAATTAGCACAGTACTGACCAGCTTGGTTAGGAAGCGCACGCCAGTTTCCATGGCCATATCGTTGAATATGAGAAACCAATATCTGATCTTCTTCAGCAGTCCAAGGTCCCTTCTTCAATCCCATTCTCTCGCAACAAGGAGTTCTCGTCATGGTCGATCACTGCATGCACTGCACAACACAACACAATAATAATGTAAACTCCTTTTCTTTGTACTAATTAACAACTTTGGTGTGGCCTCGCTCGCGCTCAGGCTCTTTCAAGGTAGCTTCGATCGGCTTCTTTATTAGGGAAAATATACAACATATATGTGGTCCAAATAAACAGCATGTATATATGGCTTCCAAAACAAAAGTACTTGATTGTGATCACATCATATCATATCCCTTTTCGTGGCTTTTCCAATTCCCGTTTTACTTCTCCAAATTAAAGCACGCACACCCACACTTGAAAATGTGTGCTCAAATCAAAGTTTCTATACTTTTTAAATTAAATAATGAATTCAGTTTTCAAATTTTAAAAAGTACTCTAATTTTAAAAAAAAATATTAAATTCTTAACACGAGAAGCTAAATTTATGTATATTTTAAAGTTTTTGAAGATAAAATTTATCCACATATATAATTAAGAATATAAAGATCTTGACTATATAACCCTTATATAAATATGAGAAATTATTAGGTGCACCTGGAACAAGAAATTTTCTTGTTCTGATCCATTCATTATTTGTCATGTCAGTAATCTATCTAGAAAAGTTAAAAATTATCATTAATTTATCTAGAAAAATTAAAAATTATTATTAATATAAAAAATAACAATGACCCACAATACTGACATGATGAATAATAAATAGATCAGAAAAAAAATGTCATACTCCAAATACAATTAAGAATTTCTCAATAAATATATAGGACGACCTTATCATAGTTTTGGAATAATATAGAGAGAGAGATGGGGCACTAGCTAGAAGAAACTGCTCCCATAATTTAAAATGCAACAATAACGACTTTGAATCGTTTTATGAGAAAGTAGCATTGCTTAATATGTAGACTCCAACTGAGTTTCCAGGTTGCTTCTCTTTAAAACTTGGGCATCCTGTAAAGGTCAAAAGTAATGATATATGTTATGTTATGTAGGTCAAAAGTAGTATGCGGGCGGCATGGACAAAATGGACTTCTTGATCATGCCTTGCTATTGCTACTGTTTCTGCCGCCTCTTCTTTCCATTGTCCCCGTTAAGTGCGTGCAATAGAACAACAAAAAACACATTTATATATTTTTCTTTCCTGTTGCATTATACTTATATAGGAATAAGTTTTTTAAATGAGAATATATACTTCAGTTACTGTGTCAAACGAACATAATAAATAAAAATTAAGTTAAATTATATTTTTCATCCCTCTTTAATTATTAATACCATTTTGGTTCTTTGATTACTTTTTTTGTGATTTTAGTTTCTACATTTAAAAAAATATAATAATTTGTCTATTTCTCAATTTTTAGTATGTTTTATTTCTTTTATTTTAGTTCAATTTTTATTGAAAGGGATATTTGACATGGAAGATTGATGTGTTCCAAATTAATAAAGAGAGTATATAAAATAAAATATAAACATCAATATTTTTTTATTTTAGTTCAATTTAAGTCTCGATAATACATATTCATTTAAGGTGTTATCGAAAATAGTTTAATTGATTAAAAATATAAAAAATAAACGTATATATACACCAAATTAACTGTAAATGCACCAAAAATGTATACAAAATTAAGAAGAAGAAAAATAAGATAACCAAAATTATGAAATAATTAAAACGGTTAGAGGAATTAATCTTGATAGTCAAGTTTGTTATAATTAACTTTAATTTTAGTTGTTCATTTCTGAATAATACAATTGAAGTTGATTTTTTTATTTAATGTGCTCTCTTTTTCTCTCGTGATCTTCTCTCTGTATATGAGAATCTTAGTAGTATATATTTTATATACATTATTTATTATTGGTATATACTTATTAAAAAATCATAAAACTAAGTAAATCTCATTCTTTATTCAGTAAGTCATATTCATAATTTGACAAAAATTATTAAAAAAATTAATTTATAATTAATTTTAAATAAAAAATCAATCTTACTGTACTACGAAGAAAAATCAAGACATAATGTCACGCACTAGACATTCATGAAGAGTACGGGCTATGAATCCATCTAATGCAATGCACTTTATCCTGTTTTTTTCATTCATCCTTTCTTCTTCTTCTCGCTTTGTGAGGCATCCTATGAACATGTAGGAGATATATCTCGCCCGTGGTTCCTCTTAAAAAGGTAGGTAAGTGGCTTTTTCAAGAAAAAGAAAAAGAACGATTTCTTAAAAAATAAAAAATCTTATTAAAGTAATAAATTAACTCTTATATTTATATATTACACGCCATTCTTTAATACAAATATATCTTTTTATTATATTTCTCTCTTTGTGATAAATATTTTTATCATTAATTAATACTCGTCCTATATATTTTTTAAAATTCTCATTTTTTACCCTAAGGTTTCTATTCTTTTTAATTTTGGCTTTACTATCGTAAAAATAATAATTATATTACCCTTAGATCTCATCTCAAAAGTTGTTTTAGATTTAACAATTTTAAATAAGAAATAAAAACAAATGAATTATTACAATCCCACGTGAATTGAATTGAATTACCGGTTGCAAAAATACTTTCTAAATTTATGTAGTACCAAATTTTCCATCCACGTTTTAGAATTAAGAATATATATGGGTCGGCATGGCATGCCAATTTATGAAAGTGAAAGGAAGTGGGTTATATATATATCTCGCTAGCACAATGGTACCTGGAATAATAAATAGCAGCACTGCAAGATTTTCTTAGAATAATGTGTCTCCGTATCTCTTTGGGCAAATTGAAGCTAAGTCAAATCATCATGACATAGGTTGACTTTGTTGTCTAAAAAGAAAAGGAGAAAGACTCTTCTTTACTTCGATCATTACGCCTTCAAATTAATTAAATGAACTAATGAACTATAAATTTATGCATATATATCCCAATTTCCAAAACATTGATCTTAGAGCATCTCCATGGCAGAAGCTTGGAGAATTCCTTATCAGGAAGAATCTGTATCTTAAAAAAAAAAAAAACAGTGTTAAAACAATTCTACATGACAAAATCGAAGCTTGAAAAAGAAGGAGTGGTTTCTTATATAAGCACCGCTCCTTAGATAATAAAATAATATTAAAAAACTCAACTGCCTAAGAAAAATAAAGAGGAAAAATAACTACCTACAACATACCTCCTTACTCGAGGAAGACGACGACGACGATGGTGGCGACGGCGTTGGACCATGCAAGGACAGCGGCGACGAGAGAACGGTAAGGACCGTGACGCATTGAAGAGGGAAAGAGAGAAAGAGGGAGGTCCGCCGGTGTGGAGAGAAAGAGGGAAGATGTTTCTGGAGGGGTAAAAATTAAAGAAGCCTATGGATTGGGACCATAATTTGTAACGTTGGAGATATAAAATACTTTCATTTTTTTTATTTACCTATGCACTTCCATTTTTCATAAATCTAATTGTGACTTCTTCAAATTGTCATAATCCAATTTTTTGCTTCTTGCACCCCCTTTAATTCTTACTTTACTCATTTTGACTCATTTTTTTAAAAAAATATGGAATTATGTTTTAAAATTTTGATATTATTGTGTTTAATTATTTATTATTATGTAACATTTTATTTTATATTGTTACATATTTCTTTTTATTTATATTTATGAAAATTGAAAAAATGTTAAGTTTTATTAAAAAAATATAAACATGTGGATTTTTTTGAGTTCCTTATAATTTCTTGTATTGGAGCAAAATATTGAATGAGTTTCTTAAGAGTGACATAGCGATATGGGGACCACAGAAAATACTGCCTGGACCACAAAAAATTGGTTAAGAAACCTAATTGAGTTTCTCCCATTGAAGATGCTCTAAGACCACAATTACAAAACTCAAGCAATCACATCAACGGATGATCCTTTGTTTAAATTTAATTAAAATTAGTTTTCTTTAAGTTTTAGTTATTGGTCACATTTAACAACGAATTTTACATTAAAGATATACATAGATGAGAAAAAATAGTTAAAAAAATAAAACAAAGTCAAAAGAAAAAGTTTACAACCATATCAATATTTATTTTTATACGTAAGTATTTTTAAGAATATTAGTAAAAGATTCCTAAAAACATTTTACTAAAAGTTACAATGAAATGTGTAAATATATTTTATGTATTTTTTTATTTTATTGTTTAATCAATATTTAAAGAATGTTTGTTACACTAGCATTTTCCTTATTATTTTATTACTATTCAAGATAAATGTTAATAAGTATTTTAAGGACACTAATTGATGAAATAAAAGTATAACTTTTTAAACAGATGCAAGAGATTTCGTTACAGTTATCCTCTACATTACAAAAACTAAAACTAAAATACCAGAGATTATAATTAAATAAATTTACCACGCCTATCTCATTGTATCATCACATCTCTTTCCATAATTTCATCCATCGTACATATCCAAAAATAACTTAAGATGTGAACAAGCAGAATTTTCAGACAAAGAAACCATATATGATCGAATATAATAAGATTTTCTGACGAGCTCCATATGGACCTCATAACGTATTCTACCGTGCCCGGGTATTTCTTTTTTGATACATAATAATCTATGTTTTTCAAACACCATTAAGAAATTGAAGAGCTAAGTCCAAGATTGAGCCCATCTGAAAAACTTAGACCAATAAAGAGGAATCATTGGTCATCTTCTTCAGAATCTTCATCATATTTTGCCTCAATAAGCTCCGGCCGAACTGATGGCTTGCTCTTTAACGGTTCTCCTTGTTTCCATGATTGTTCAAGCTGTTCCTTTTCCTCTAGCAATTCAATTTTTGTAAAGCACAAATAGTCAACACGTTAAGGAGGCACTATATATCAATATCATTCTTCTTAATCAACGCAAACCTATATGGATATGTGCTCACGTGCTATGTATCACATAAGATACTAGGATTCTTATGAATAAGTATGATCATTACGTTTTTTAGTTTAATTTCTTTGTATTATCTATTAAAATAATTTACATTGTCAACCAATCATAATAATAAGTATAACTTGTAAGAAAATTATTGTAAAAATCAACAAAATTACTATACTTATACTTGGTGATTTCGAATTGGTTGACAATATAAAAACTGTTTATATGGCGATGCATATACCATTTACTCTTTCTATATTAAAATATAAAGGATATTCTCTATTTCTTCCTCTAAGATTTGCACGGTCAATTTGATTTTGCAAATAGACTAGGCGAGTCAGAATCCTCTGCAAGAACATATTCATAAAATGAGGATGGTCAGGAAAATACGAATGACATTTACAAACTATCAATATAACAAATATTAAAATCAAAATAATTCATATTACATATAAAGTAGAAGAAACTGAATCACACATGCAAGAGTTTTGGTACACATTCAAGTAGCAGAAAAAGTAAAAACCAGTGACATGTACAAAATGCCAATGTTTTAATCAAGGGTTATTATATTCATACACTGGTTTTCTCTCCGATCTCACTTTCACTTCATTTTTCTTCCTATCTCTCTTTATTTCCCGTTTTATAATTTGCCGCATCTATCAGTTTCTCTCTCTTCCTTTACTTTTCTTCTCTATCTCTCTCTTTCTTCCTATCAAGCACTCCAAAATTGGGGAGTGCGTTTAACTTTTTTTGTACATCAATCAAGATAAATTAGAAAAGGAGCTCCCTCTCCTCCCATATTAACTATGTGTTACTCAAGGAAAAGAAAAGTCAAGGTTTCTACCTGTAAGTTATAAACTCTTGCAGAATACTGATATAAATAGCAAATATAATTGATTTTTCTATTAAAAGGTTTGGCTACTGTATTTGGTGTAATGATATCTGAATCTTGGATTGCTACAATCCAGAAACTGAATCTAAATTAGTTATTGATCAGAAATTTTCGATTCAGTAGTGGAACAAAGATAAATGTTCATAAAGCAGAGTCAGAGATCCTTACGTGTTTTGTTATATCCTCGTGAAGAATTTCAGCCTTTTCTTGAACCTCCACCTGCCAAACGCCAATAGGGAAAACAAAGTAGTTAAATCCCATTTTCTAAGCTACGATAAGATACATTCAGGAACTGACTGTAAACTACACAGACAAAAATCAATACAAGAATAAGTAGTAGAAATATGGTTTCCAATTACACTAATTTTCAGATTTTTAATTCCTATTTCAGATAGTTGTGTCCTTCAAAAGATAAAACAGTTGTTCTTTATCTATCAAATAACTTACAAAACTTAATTTTGGGAGCAAGCTGGCTTTCACTTTTTGCTGCAAATCCTCACATTCTTGCTGTAAGCAAGATAACACAATCGGTTATTATGTATTCTAGGACAGCAAGAGAATCAATAGTTAATGTAATGACCATATAATTTCCAATGCATAGTTGCGTTGGAAATGTTCATAATTGATTCTGGGAAAATACTAATAGGTTCATTGCAAGTGATTTACCTCTGTGAAATCTTCATCAGACAGCTCAGAAATGGGAACAGCCTTATCCATGAAGGAAACTTGCAAGAGAGTTCCATTTGATATTTCATCAAAGACAACACCTATAAGTTAAACAAGTCAATCATTTAAGATATACATAAAGCCACATTAAGAAATATAAAGTAACTTAACAAAAGTAGAGAAAGAAAGTGGTGAGCACACAGTATCAGATCTATATGTAATTATGTACCTAGAACTCTCAAGAGATGGTAAGACTTCCTTTGCCTAGAATCATCGGAATCCACTTTGGCTCTAACAAAAGTTCCAACAGCCTTAACCACAAAACTTTCAGGCTGTTTTGATAACTCTAGCACCAAACTTCGTTTTAGGTAAATGAGGTTTATATTATTGGCAGTAATGGACACAAAACGGCTACGTTTGATAAAAATATCTCCCTTTTTCAATGGAGGTTTTCCAATTAAGCTTGATAGTCTGCTTCCCATGCTTGTTTTCTGATCATTGACATGCTTGTCTGTAGAACTGTTTTCTATTTTATCATCTTTTTTCTCCACAGATGAATCAACCAACTTCTTGGCAATGTGAAACTCCAGTAGAGGATATATCTGACTTTTTGACATAACTTTCTTTCTAAATATAGAAAACAACCTTTCATCAGCGAGGAACTTCCCATTATCTTCAGGGTGATGAAGATTTTTCTCCTTAATGTATTCATGTATGAGAGAATTTACATCGCATTGTGTTAATGGTTCACTTTCACATTTCCCAATGGATGAAAGGAAGCTAATGAGAAGTTTTGATCCCCATCCCTCAAACTCCTCTGAATTCTGTTTGGCTGGCTTATAATCTTCATCACTATGCCTTGACATCGAATAATTTTGTTTTTCTTCTTCACCTTTACAATTTTTTTTATGATGCAGAAAATCTTTACCCTTTTTGTAGCTGGGCTGTGCAGCAAAGATATCATCACTAGTCAATCCTTCTTTTGCCTCTGAATAGTACCCCTTCCTTTTGGATGGCTTATAATCTTCATTAATATTTGATTCCCATGACATCAAATCATTTTTCTTTTCTTCACCTTTACAAAAAAAATTATGATGCAGAATTTTTTTACCCTTTCTGTAGTTGGGCAGTGCAGCAAGGATATCACCACTAGTCAATCCTTCTTTTACCTTAATAATTTCCCAATACTCCTTGAATAGATATTCATATGTTTCCGTGTCATCTAAGGTTATTTTGTTCTGCAATGAACAATCAACTTTTAAATGACAATATATAGATAATCTCTCTTTAAAAATAAGCTGAACATAAAAAGAACAGGGATAAGCAATACATGTACTACCAATCTGATTAAATCAGTTTAGCTGTTCCAACAACAAAAAAAATGGACTCTACAATTTTGGCTCTATACTCATATGTTGCACAATGACTTAACCAGCCACTTTCACTCTAACTACAAGATTTAAGCTATGTTTCTGCAGCACACAATCCCCAATGTTGCACATTATTTTTACATTTAGAAACTGAAAATATCTTTAGCTTCCACAAGATTATAATGCTGACATCACCCAAATCTTTATCTTCACACCATTACCCCCCCCCCTTTTTTTTCTTCCTTTTTTGCTCTAATACATAGTGGTATTTGCATGTCTCCAGCTTGAAAATGAATAATTTAGCATTTAGGAATTTGTTAAATTATGTTTAAAATATTTAACATATTGTTGAGGTAAAGATAAGGATCTTGTTGAAGTAAAGATAAGTTAATTATGTGCAGTTATAGTAAGAGAAGCAAGGGTATAACAAGGGAACCAGATTCAGTGCATTCACACAGTAGTGAATCATCACCGTTGGATGAAGATTGAGCGGTTTAAATTCCATATACATATTTTAAGTTTGATTTAAGAGAAAAATATGATCCATCTGATCTTCATCCAACAGTTACAACTAGTCCACAGCTTGAATGTGTTAAATTCCCAATAGCAGGGAGATTTCTGGTTCGTGTAACAAGTAAATTTGTTAAAAACTATTCAAATTCATGTTATCACACCTACCCCCTCGGAGTCATGGTCCAAGTTTCGTTCTATAATCACCGCTAGCTCCGAACAGTCAATGCATAAGCCTTTTACCCCTCGAACAACCGTAAAATCAGAGGCAGCAAAGCACTTTCTGCACACACCTTTTGGACAGCTAATACAATGAAACTTAGAATGTTCATTACAGTCGAAGCAAAAATGCCGACCTGAAATTGAAAAACATATAGAAAGAAAAGCACATCATTATATGTTAAACTATATTTGCGTAAAGCTCTCAGTACGGTTAATTACTCCCCAAAAGAAAATACGGACTACAAAACTTGGAAATATTCAGTGGGAATCAAAGGAATGTGGCAAATAGAACTTATCCCCTCCGCACATGATGGAGCAAAAACATAAATCCCAATGCATGCAAAACATTACTATCATATTTCTATCACTAAACCTCACATATGGGTTAGTGAGGTGAGAAAGTAATACATTATCAAAAAATCCAATGAACTTACCACAAACCCAATATTTTGCAGTGTCAAAAAAAGAATCGTCCTTGTTAACACAGACCGGGTGATAAACTTTTCCACAATCGCTGAAATGTTGATACCCATAGATTATTTAGCACCACAGTAAGTAACCAGTTTTGGTGGAGAAAAAAAAAGAAAGAAAAAGACTCACTTGTGATCACAAACGACCATTTGTCCACCATCCTTGCATTCAAAACACCACTCCTCCCCGGATTCTTCTTCTTCTTCTTCTTCTTCTTCTTCTTTTTCTAGAACAATTACCTTTTCTATGCTCTTGGCCATTATAGGGTGCAGAGAGGGCGTCACACTCACAATGGTTACATACACTGTTGCTTGAACTTGAAGGAAAAATAGTATCTTTTTGGAAAAACAAGTTACTGTAATCAATTCAATTGAATAGGGAATAGAGAAAGACCAAAACCAAAAGATGACGTCAATCAAAGCGTGTGTACCGCGTAAGACCCTGCAATGCCTCTGTCCCAGTGGAGTTCTTAGATAAATAAAAGGGAAATAAACAACAAATAAACGAAGGCAAACTAAGGTCTATATTACATGTGTGATGTATCTCATTGGATTTGGACTAGGTATCTTTGTTAGTACTAATTAATTAATATTAATACTAATACATTGTTTTTCGGTATATACACAATAAAATCCTCGTATTCAGTTTTATCGTCGGCAACAAAAATTTCAAAGAAAATCCAAATATTCGGATTTTATACTGATCTTATTTCTTAGCCTTAATTTCATAAGATAAATTAAAATATATAGATAAAAATAGTAGTTTGGAATGACTAAGAGATTAATATGTGAAGATAGTGTGTGAAATATAAATCTAAAGGAGAAAGAAGATATAATATTTTTTTAAAAGCTAAAAGAACAAGTTATAGATATGATATTGACAATATCTAAGAGAATTAGGAAATTGATAGTCTAACTTTTTAAGTTTCTATATTCTAATTTATTATAATGTAAGTAAATATATTCAATTTTGATTTCTTTATCTCTAAACTGATTTTATCACTATTTATTATGGTTGAAATCGTGATAAAAAATAAAGTATACCATAATCCAATAATAAATACTAAGTAACAAATAAACCTAAAGATAAAAAGTAAATAAAATGGATTCAGCATAAAAAATCATGAAGACTGGGGATTCAGCATTGATTGCATTTTCTCTGCACCATCAGACCAGTACTTGCTTTCCTTTATGTGAGTTGAAGCAGTAGCCATAAATAAGCCATCGGTGGTTACAGAAGTCAAACTTCACCAAATTGAGCTTTTGTTTCCTGATGCACACATTGAAACTTGCACCTTTTTTCTTTAGCTTTGTGCATATACTCTATGACTTGTTGACTTTTGCCCTTTTTGTTTTTATTGTATTTTTCTATTTTTTGTTATGGATATATTCATTGCTCTTTTAGTCTCTTTCTGTCTTTCATTTAAATTTTTCTCATTTTTTTTTTGTATTTTTTATTTGATTACCTTAACAAATTTGGGTGTTCACGAAGAACTTATACAATACTCATATGGAAGTGAAGCTTGTTTAAATAGGTGAAGTTAAATATTATTTTAAAAGCTTATTTAGTTTTTTTCTTCTTAAACAGGTCATAGTTTTCAATACTTCTCATAATCATTAATAAATAACAAATAAAATATTCTAAAAAACAAACGTGCTATTGGCATTGAGGAAGGAAGAAAACCTCAATATGTTCTCCTTTGCCTCTGCTTTGTTGGCTCTTGTATTTATTTTCTGATTCTTATTATTGTACTTTAACCAGACACAAGGATTTTAAGAGCAGGACACCGCTGGAAATCACTTCACTTGTACCCATAATTTCTTTAATTTCTATATCTCAGTGACAATATATTTGTGGATGCTGGTGGGAAATAAAACATGTTATAGAATGCAACTATGTCTATGGGAGTAAGGGGACCAAGAACGGTTTAAGAAGCCATCCATGCTTGCTATGAAGCAAAAATTGGGCACCCGAATTTGTCGGATCGTAGTAGGAAGCAAAAGGGGACAACATATTGTAAATTGATTCCGTGCTGACTGATATAAAACCCACGGGCTTAGGATCTTTTTTCTTCTAACTCAAATATTTCCTACCCTAAAACTAGGGATTAATTTCTTAAAATATCGAGAGTTCGAGACACATTTAGAAGATTAATTTCTTCATTACATCATGTTTGTTGGGAAAGAATTATTATATATAATATATATTTATTTCTTTTTCATCTTATTTTTCCTAATTATCTCTTTTCTTCTCATCACAATATTTATTATATTTTTCTTCCTATCACCAATTTAGCTTAAAATGGGGTGGACAATTAGCTACCATTTTTTGCTAATAAACAAGAACAACAACAATTACTATTACAAATAGGATCAACATTGAACAGAAAAGCTTTATTGATAAAAAATAGGGAGTTGCCAACAAATTTATTTTGAGAAAACATTAGAAAAAGACTTAATTAATCCTTGAAATCAATCTTTTGAAATGTAACTTAGTTTCGCAACTTGACATTCATGAAGCAAACTTTATTTATACAAAAAATATAAGGAAAGAATGAGGAGGGTTCTCTAATTTTTTTATAATCATAGTATTTATATAAAGTTGTTTCCATCAAAAGCAATTATAAATCAAATCTTGGTCTACAAAAACAGCAATTTGTATTTTCATTTTTTATTAACTTGGTCTTTTATAAGGCAGTGATTTAGTCTTTTAATCATTGAAAAGTAGTATCAATTTTTTTTTGACAAAAGTAGTATCGAATTAGCCATTGAAAATAAGATTAATTTAATTTCATTAAAGTTAAAAGTAACGAGTAGATTCTCAATTATAAAGAAATTCCCTTCAGTTAAAATAATGTTAATTCAATTCCTTATTTTCACAGTGATAATTCTGATATAACTTTCCATAGTTGAAGTATTGTGTTAATGTAATTTACGTTTGGATGACCAATACGTTTGTAGAATAATTAAAAACATTAAGTTTCCTTGGATAAAAAAATATAAAGTTTTCTCAAAATTTTATAATTCTTTTTATGTTACAAAAAAATTTATCATTAAAAAATTGAAATGGTAGCCACCCTCGACCGAAATTCTTGCAAACGAGTATTTCAACGTACGCATACATTAAAAATGATGGCTCATGATGTACCCTTGTGAAGCCAGTAACTAGGGGTGAATGATGTTGCCTTGTAAACTATTATAATGGACGAACTTGCATGATCGGTTACACCTATTGTCTTTTTATAAAAACAAAATACAAATATATTTTAACAGAAACAATTATGTTGGAATTGAATAAGAATATTATTAACCGTAAATTTTTTCTTTCATGTAACTATATATTTAAATTTTACACTCAAGACTCATTATAAATAAGAATAAATTCAGGTCAATTAATTTAGGTTATGTTCTGGAGTAGTAGTTGAGCTTAACATTAGGGCAGGGTCCAATTTACTACGATATAGGTTAAACAGAATCGAAGAACGTGGACCAGGACTCAGTCCACATAAGCAGTTACGAACGTGCAGATTGAAGCCAAAAATATAGAAAGTCGTTCATGTACAGTTCAAATAACCAACTGTCAGGTAATGTGTCTATAAATACAGACTGCTCGCTGGTGAAAGGTACACACACTCTAGTTTTCTCTCCTTCAATTACACAGAGCACACACGTAATACTTTCGTGCTACACAGTTGTGTTTTGGAAACATTCAGAACAGGTTATATAAGGAGTAAAATCATATATGATATATATGGAAGAAAAAAAAACTAAAACTCATCATTATTTTATTTGCATTCACCCAAAAAGAGAAGTGAAATTAATTAACAAACTTTGATATGTAAGTTTGACGACATTGTTGTATGTAGAAGTATCCCTTGAGTTTGGTGAAGAGATGTTGAAGAGAGAAATTTGTTTTAGTTGTGCAGCACTATTTATGAAAATGTTATCACCAAAATTGGTTTTCGACCATGAAGGACGGTGGTTGATGTAAGGGTTTTGGGGATGAAGTTGGGGGAGAGATAATCTAAAAGGAAAAATGTATGATCCGAATTGTGAAATTAGATTAATCTAAGGGTTGATAATTTTGGTACATGGTGGACCACCTCCACCCTAGCCTTCATAAAAAAATAAACTTAAGAGATTTAAATAAACAAAATTATATGATAATTAAAGAATTTAACCAGAGTTAAATGAATAACCTATTAAAAGACCAAAATACGGATTAGCCATAATATTGTTTTATTCATATTGACTTTTTTTTTTTTCATTCATATGTTAGTCAATAACCATATTATATTTGTCATAATAAATTTTTTTTGTTTGTAAAAAAAGAGAACAAAAGTAGCATTAAAATAATAAAAAAAAAGAAGTAAAGGGAAAGAGCGCATTAAACAGTAGTGCGCGGGATGTTGGGGAGGGACCTCCGAGTCAGAGTGGAGGACCGAGTCGCGACCGATTCCTTTAGAGTCGTGTTGTCATTTGTCAGCATTAATGGTCCCATCCATCCTCACCCTTCGATCTCATCTTTCCCATTCCATTTCCACCGTCCGATCCTTTTCCTCTTTCTCTTCCTATTCCTTCTCACAATTTCAATTTCAATTCGCGAATGCGTGTGCGAGTTTGAACTTGTTTGTCTGAACGAAGAACCCTAACCTCTCACCAGCGCAAGCTTCTCCTGCAACCCTCCAAACAATCAACTGGGATCGCAACCGCTCTCTCGCCCTCGCCAGGTCTTTGATTCTTGTTTCCTCTCTTTCCTTATTTCATGCCACCTCACCAATCTTATTCTGTTCTTTTCCTTCGTATTTCTTATTTTGTTTTGCTTTCTCTGTTATTCTACTACCTCAATCCTCTTTGTGTCTTTAGTTTATGTTTTACAACGTTTTCTTCTTTTTATTCTTCTGGATGCGGTTATAATTCGAGAAGTTTTGTTTAATGAACAAGTACTGAGTGGCTTTAATTGTAAATCTTGGCGCTCTATGTGTGAACCTTTGTTGGGTGGTTTAGGCTCAGACTTGCTTTGTTTGCAGATTTGATTGGATCGGCTTCCTGCATACTTGGACTCGGGAATTTGGACCAAAAACAGTTCCCGAAATCTTTCTTGTTTCTAAGTCGTTAATGCCAGTGCAGTGAAGTAATTTCTGGCAAGTTGATAGTAGAGGTTCGTTCATTGTGGCAGGGGAGAGGAGGGTTCGAATTTGGGCAACAAGTAAACTCGGATTACCCATTTTGGTGGCTTTCCCTTTGTCATTGGAGCCATGGAAAATGTTGATCTGACTGTCTAAGGCAAGGCCAAGGTATGGGTGCAGCCTATGCTGTATCTGCTTTGTAACTCCAGATTTACCGACCATGGAAGCCAATGGAATCACTCATGACAGTAGCCTAGGAGCGGGGAGAAGGGATAAGAGAGAGGTGGGAGACAAAACGATGGAAGATTTAAGTAAATACGCCCACAGCCCTGCTCACTTGGCAGTTGCCAGGCGCGACCATGCTGCCCTAAGACGCATTGTTTCTGCCTTGCCTAGGCTTGCTAAGGCTGGCGAGGTCACCACAGAAGCAGAATCTATTGCTTCTGAACTTCAAGCTGATGAGGTCTCTACTGTTATTGATCGCCGTGACGTTCTTGGTAGGGAGACTCCTCTTCACCTTGCAGTGCGTCTCCGGGATCCAGTCTCTGCTGAGATTTTGATGGCTGCTGGTGCGGATTGGAGTCTGCAGAACGAACATGGTTGGAGTGCTCTCCAAGAAGCAGTGTGCACCAGAGAGGAAGCGATTGCCATGATTATTGCACGGCACTATCAACCTCTGGCTTGGGCTAAATGGTGTCGTAGACTTCCCCGCATCGTCGCTTCAGCATCTCGAATTCGTGATTTTTATATGGAGATAAGTTTTCATTTTGAGAGTTCTGTCATTCCTTTTATTGGGAGAATAGCTCCTTCAGATACTTATCGGATTTGGAAGCGTGGGTCTAATCTCCGTGCTGATATGACCCTTGCTGGTTTTGATGGCTTACGCATCCAGCGATCGGACCAGACTTTTTTGTTCCTTGGTGAGGGCTATGTTGCAGAGGAGGGTAATTTTACTCTGCCACCTGGTTCTTTGATTGCTCTTTCTCATAAGGAGAAGGAAATCACGAATGCTTTGGAAGGAGCTGGTACACAACCAACAGAGTCTGAAGTTGCTCATGAAGTTTCCTTGATGTCTCAGACAAATATGTATAGACCAGGTATTGATGTTACTCAGGCTGAACTTGTTCCCCATTTAAATTGGAGACGTCAGGAGAAGACTGAGATGGTTGGGAATTGGAAGGCAAAAGTTTATGACATGCTTCATGTGATGGTTAGTGTGAAGTCAAGACGGGTTCCAGGTGCTATGACAGATGAAGAGCTTTTTGCCGTGGAGGATGGAGAAAGCATGATGAATGGGGAAAACAATGATGAGTATGATGATGTATTGACTGCAGAGGAAAGAATGCAATTAGATTCTGCACTGCATATGGGGAACTCTGATGGTACTTATGAGGATGAGGAACATGGAGCCTTTGATGGTCAAGAAAATGGTTCTGCAGCTTCCTGTGAGAACTCTGAAGCCAATGGTGTGGTTAAAGAAAAGAAGAGCTGGTTTGGTTGGAACAAGAAAAGTATGAAGAGTAGCAGTGATGATCCTGAGGATTCCAAAGCTGTGAAGAAAAATTCCAGGTTTGGCTCAGAAGGTAGCAATCAGAGATCAGCTGATCAGCAGAAGTTAGCATCTGACTTTCTGAGGGAGGATAGTGTAGACTCTAGGAAGGGAAAAGATAAAAATATTAAAAAGAAGAAGAAAAAAGGAGCAAACAACAATGAGTCAAAGAATGAGAGTGAGTATAAAAAGGGTTTAAGACCTGTGTTGTGGTTGACACCAGACTTCCCTCTGAAAACTGATGAGCTGCTGCCTCTGCTTGACATCTTAGCAAATAAGGTTAAGGCTATTAGAAGACTCAGAGAGCTTTTGACAACTAAGCTTCCTCATGGAAGTTTTCCTGTCAAGGTAATCTAAATACCATAACCCATTAGTTTTTTGTTTTTTATGCACTGTTGCTCTGGACTCTTACAGCACAGCATGCTCATATTACCTGAAGCTGTTTTTTGTAGGCAGTAAGTGAGCTAAAATAACACGATTGTAATGCAGATCTTAGAACCATACTGAAAGAAAATGCAAAATTATACTTAAAACATATAGGTGTGCATAAAAAATAACATAAAAATCACATTATTTAACTAAACAGGTAAACTTAAATTGAATATTCATACCCATAAATTCATGTTCAAGTCATAATAAGTGCTGAAAGCACCAAAACTCAAGAGAAGAGAGACTAGATAACTAGAGAGGTTGAAATCAGAATACAAGGCAAACAATCAAATGGCCTGAAGTCAGAACCCAAGGCCAAAATGCAGTTACTGATGGCTGAAATCAGCAGACAGACAAGGCAGAGACACAGATGGCCGAAGCCAACACCCAAGGCTAAGACCAGAAACACAGCTGGCTGAAGTCAGAACAGGGAAGGCCAGAGTCAACACACAGAGAGAAGGCAGATAGTAGAGAGAAGGAGCAAGGAGTGAGGGAATGAGAGAAATTTGAGGATATGAAGACAAAGTGCATCTTGGGAGAGACCAAGAGAGTAGGACACGAATGAGGGAATCCTAATATTGAAGTGATTTGTTTATCTATTTATATGTTTTTTGCAAACTGGGTTGTGAAACCCGACTTGTGAAACCCAGCTGCATTAGCCAAAATTGTCTTGCAAAAAATTGCTGATGCCATGATGTTGAGCTAGATTGGCGATTTCCCTCTGAATCTCTGATCATAGCAATTTATGATCACAGTTCTGTTTCAGCAGCACTGGGGTACGTTAGTTTTAGCTCTGTTTCAGCACAGAGAGCCACTCCAAAAACACGTAAGATTGTGCAATTTTACAATCTTACACATGATTTTGACAACATTGGCTTATATATACATATACCTGATGATTGATGAACATTTTGAATTTTTCATGAAGCTGGCGAGATGCTCTAATTTCACATCTTTGATGAGATTCTGACTGACATGAGTTTATTTTTATTATGTTATGATTCTTGTGCTGATATTTTGGCATGAGTAGATTGTAGGTGTCTTTGAGTAATTAAAATCATCACATGATACTTCTGTACTGTTAATTGTTATTTTAAACTGTGCCAAGAAATCAATCTTTTACGAAGAAATCAATGTTGGTGCAATTTATGCCTGAATTCTACTTATCTGTCACTGTCTGTCTTGTGGCATGTTTCAGCATCCATGCTTTTTTTTTTTTTTTTTTATGAAAGCTTCTGGTTTTAAAGCTAATAACATCTGGTTCTCAGGTCGCTATCCCAATAGTTCCTACTATCCGGGTGCTTGTCACTTTTACGAAATTTGAGGAGCTTCAGCCAGTAGAGGAGTTTTCAACTCCGCTTTCCAGCCCAGCTCATTTCTATGATGCCAAATCCAAGGAATCAGAGGGGTCTGGTTCATGGATTTCATGGATGAAAGGAAGTCGTGGGGGGCAGTCCAGTGACTCAGATAGTCACAGATATAAGGATGAAGTTGATCCTTTCAGCATACCTGCGGACTACAAATGGGTGGACGCCAATGAGAAAAAGCGCAGAATGAAGGCGAAGAAGGCCAAAAGCAAGAAACATAAGAAGCAGACAGCAACAAAAGGTGGAGATGGAGTGCAGCATCAGAGGATGGAGAACGTAGAAGAACAGTAATATCGTGGGTGGTATCTCTGGGTAAAATTGCGGCTTTGATAATTGTTGCCAGAGATAGTCTTACTTTGTGCACAGCCACAACTGACATTACAGTTCTCTGTTGGAGGGTTTGTCCTAGAATTTACTAGAAATTTCTTGGGCAACCAATTGTTATTAGTTAAGGAAAAGGTGCCTTTATTTTTTTCCTCGTATCGCGAAGAAAGCTTTGTCTTCTATAAATTGCTGTATTGCCAGTGAAGAGGAATTGAAGAGCAAGGGTGTTTTGCTCCCTAGATCTCGCTTGGCTTCATTCTAGTTGTCCTTAGATACCACTATTTGTATCTACACCTATGTCGATGATTATCGATTTTACATTTTCGTGAGTGGTAATCTCCAGTTTTAACTGTTTCAAGATTTTGAATGTTTTAAAAGGATTTATGATTGAATTTAAAGTTGCGTGGTATAAGCCAAATTCATTGTTTTACGAATCGTCTACAAATCTCCCAGTCCCAAGAACCATCATAAAACATGCGCAACTGAAATAATAATAATAATGGATAAAGGACAAGTTCCAAATATTTGTTCTTTAATTATTTTCAATAGATTCGTTATCATGTTGTGCTATTTATGGCAAGTACAATGATAATACTAAGTACAACAAAATTAAATTATTTTACATTTTATCATTAATATCATATAGACAAAATATTCGTTGACAAACTCTAATTTACAGACCCTACCAAAATCTGTCCTTGTTAACGCTTAAATAGCCAGCCATAACCTTTCCCACAGTATTTCTCATTCCATCTATGAGGAAGCACCAAGTAGATCCCAACGCTCCAACGAAAAAATCAGACTCAGCAGCCATCATGAAATTAACCAATGGGTAATTAGTGCTGCTATCCCTCCCCAAGCTAGCTTCATACTCCGCCATTGACACATTAGTCCTACCTGACACATTAGTCCTACCTTGGCGTCTTACCTTAGCATAGTGAAAGTTCCAACCGGAATATTCTTTGGTTTTGTCTATGACTTCCTGAAATCAAATCAAATCGATTAACAAGTATTATGATGAATAAGAAAACTGAAAAATCCAACATACATAGTTGCAGTACCTGCATCTCTGTGGACAACCGTATGCTATTAAGGTTTGGGAAATGCCTCCTGATCCGGTCTGCAAGTTGCATGTATTCTTCGAACTCAACCACTTTCATTTCACACGCTGTCTCCTATCCTTACATGGATGCTTAGAAGAGGCCTAAGTATCCCAATACAAAGGAAGTGGTTTGAGAGTAGAGCAAGATTTTTTTTTGGATAATTATGAGATAGTGGGTAAAATAAAGATCCAAAAGAAAAAAAAAATACTAAGAATGTCAAATTGAGATAAGTTGTGTATGCTTATTTAAAATATTTATAATATAGGAATAGAACGGTAAAATTGTGTCTTAGCAACTTGTTGATTATGGATTCTAATATCCATAAACAGTTTCTTTGTATATAAGAGTATATTAAAATTATAATAATATTAAAATATCTTTAATTTAATATAATTTACTAAGATTTAAAATTAAAATAATTTAAATGTAAATTTATAAAAGAAGTAAATAAAAACTAAATGCACAATATATGAAAACTAGATGCATAATATAAAGATAAGCCTTCACCAAAAAAAATATATAAATATAAGCCATAGGATCCTCTCATTCTCCGTTGTCATCCCTACTATTTTTTTTGTAATGAAAAAAAAAAGGAAATTTAAGGTTTGAATTTTAACAAAAAATCTCAATCATATGTTAATAAAAATGCTCCTTTTAAACAAAATCTTCAGGACTCATTCAAAATAACAGTTTTAAAAGCTGGTGGTATATTTAAGTTGCTCCAATGTTAATTCCAGAAAATATATTATTATTTAATTAATAATTTTTATATTCTTTATGTAGTTTAACTGAATAGTTTAATCAATACTTTCTTCAAATTATTAGAATGATTAGTAAGAAATACTAGTATTAAAGATAAAATAGTAGTTTAAAATATTTAATAGTTTATTTAAAACATTCTGTTTTTACACGCTTAACTGTTCAAAGATATTTAATTGCATTTATTATTTTATTATCAGTCATTTAATACTATTTATTGAATACTTTTAATTCTTTTCACTTATTTATTGTATTGAAAATTCTAAACTAATATTACTTCATTTTTTCTCACTTACACATTTTTCGATAAAACTTCTCAAAAATCATTCATCTCATAATTAATTTAAGTCAAAAAATATATTTAATTGTGAAATTTTTAAGAAATATAAACTACATAAAATAAATGTATTTTATTGGTATAAGTAATACCAATTAATTCATTTAAATAATCTTTAACTTATTCAATCCCATACTTGTATAATTTCTAAAATTCTTTATCATTCTAATGTGATTTGTTAGGAGTATTATATGAATTATTTAAAACAAAGGTTTTATTATTTATCATTTGCAAAATTTAAGATGACATGATTTACTCATTTGTCAATTACTATACCTTTATTGTCATTTATATTTCTTGATTTCTATATAAAAACATAGAAGACCGATTGATAGTGTAGGAAAAAAAAATAGTGGTATTAATTAAAGTGAAGTAGTCAAGTTTCGTGGAACGTGCCACGGTGCGAGAATACAGATTCCAAAGACTTGTACATGTACAAGTACAAGTACTAGAGTTGAGTGTTTATTGTAGGATGTGGGAATCTTAACGGTCAAATTTGAAAAGCTCCGCTCCGAGATTCTGAAGCCTTTTTCATGACCGTTTGGTTCTCTTTTCTGTTCTGTTCTGTTCCTCAAATCATCCCCCTTTTCTTTTCTTTTCTTTGTTCTGTTCCTCAAATCCCTTCTCTCTTCCCATGACCTCCAAAACACTCTCACTCTTGTTCTCTCTTCTTTAGAAGCACCAAATTAAAGCCACTTTTTTTCACAAAATAAATTAGTTAATGATGAGGTTCTGCTTTCTACCTTGCTTTCCTACTTCTAAACGGAGGAACCAATTGCGTTCCGCCGATGCAACACTCTCCACAGATGAACCCCAAGTAAGCAAGCAAAACCTCACTCACTTTCCTTCATCTCTCTCTCTCTCTCTATTAACGATTCAAATATTTTGTTGGTCACAGACCTATGAGGGAGAAGGAGCTTTTGAACCTCTCGCACGCCAAAAGACTGATGTTGAAGAACTCATTGATTGCATAGCAGAATCAAAGTAAGCCATACATTCATTCCGTTATGATCTTATTGTAGTATTTTGATTTATCCCCTCATTTACGCTTTCAGAATAAAAAATGTAGAGCAATCAATTAAGAGTGTTGAAACCAAGGAGGTGCGGTCAAGGGAAGAGGAAGCACCTCAGATAGATGAGAAGGAAGAAGAAGATGATGAGATTAGTAAAAGATCACATCAAGAAGAGTCTTCGGAGTCACTGTTCTCCCTCTCCATTTCTTCTAGAAATAAAGTTTCAGATGCCGAGGCCGAAGTTAACAGTCCAATACAACTCGTATGCACATTTGGGTCATCCCCAAGTGTTAAAGAAGGAAAGCCATCCGAGAACACCAATGAACAGCAACCTGCCACCAAGGAATTAATCAAGAAGGAAGGTGAAAAAGGAAGAACGAATGACCCTGTCATTCAGTATAGATATAGAGATTGCCCTGATGATGACGGGTACGATGATATTGATTTAAATGTTAGTGGTTTGGATGCTACACTTGAAGATGATCCTTCCAATGAGAAGAAAGAAGAAGGGGTAGAAGGCGCTGATGTTAACCAAACATGGGTTCAAGAAGAGTCCTCAGAATCTTTCTTTTCTCTGTCTTCTAATTCTAGAATGCGAATTCCATCAGTTGAAGCAGAGAACGAAGTTAATAGTCAAATGTCAGCTCATGCTGCAAACACAAACAGCATCACACAAGGAAAGCTTCCAGATGTTTCCTCAGTGCTGAATCCAATTCAGAGGACAGTAGTCAAAGCAACACTGAAGAACGATAAAGAAAACATCAACTTGGTAGTGAAAGATGTCAACATACCCATTAGTCCAGAGCCTAGTTTGAAGCTGTCAAACCGCAAGGCAAGGCAGAGGTTCGATGACAAAATTGGGGTGGACACCAGCCTCTCGAGCTGGTTGGTTGAATCATCAGAAACCACTCCAAATTCCGTCAACAATACCAATTCTGTGGGAGAACGAACACCAAAAGGAAGAAGAGGTTCACCGTGGAGTCATGAGGATAGGCCAATTTTAGGAGCATTAACCGTTGAAGAGATCAGGATGTTTTCTTTATCTGCATCTTCAAGAAGGTATAGAAGCCGAAGTCCCGACGAGACACCAATCATAGGTACTGTTGGGAGCTATTGGAGTCACACAGAGCAGAACATGGATTTGGAATTCAATAAAAGTGGAAAGGTAAGTATCAGAATTCCGATTATATTTTTATACATTACTATTAGAAGAGTAGACAAATCAGAACTGCTTGTATTGCAGGATGTGAAACCAAAGAGGAGTTCAACGGCATTGCAGACCAGACTAGAACGAGCGTTTGAAGCCAGTGCTGCAGGAGTTTGAGCTAGGAGGTGGTTTTTTTCTCTCCGGTGATAAAGAAGCCTGATTTTTGTTGTAGCCCTGGATATTCGTGACAAATGCAGTTCTTTAATCATTTAATTCTAAGTTGAAGTTCTTACTTTCGCAATTGTTTTGGGCAAATGTCCAGTAATAATTAATATAGTTCATTTGCCGAAGCAGAGTGCCAGCCACCAGTGCTACTGAGCGACGATGACGTATATAGAATTCATAAACGAATGAATAAGAGAAAAATAACAAAAATGATGCCTCTTATTAAGCCACTTACTAAAAGAAAAAGATATACTTTATATTTGTAGTAGTAGTACAACAATAATTGGGAATCTTTTGCCTATGTACTCAAGATAACTGTAATTTCTACCAATTCGGCTCCAACTGGCCTAGACATCATGAAAGAGTCTCCTTATCTGGTCAACTGTTGAAGGCATTAACGTAATTGGGCAGCGCTTATACTGTAATGGGGAAACACGAAAACTAGCATTAGATAAAACGAGTTAACAATTAGGTGACGACTCGTGAGTTGATTATTTTCAGTGGGATTGCAAGATATTCATAATAAATATGACAGAAATGAGTTAACATTGTTATTCAGTTGTTTGAGTGATCCCCATCTGACAACCACAGTGGGATCATGTAAATTCTGGCTATCAAAAGGCTTCACACCCGCAATATATCTAATTGAACTTCCCAGAAATTTCTATCGTATCTTGCAATATAGTTTAAATTTAGTCATCAAGTCAGTATAGAGAATCATGAAAAGTAAACCAGTTTGCATTTATTTGTAGGTTATATATTAGTCACAGTAAGGGTGTCTAGAGCTCTCACCTGAGTAATATACTTAAATATGCAAGCATAGCAGAAGACAAACCCTGAAACTGAAACTACAGATGGATTTACACGCTTTTGCGAGCATAAGGGGCAAATTGTTCTGTCTGGTGGTAGTGGTATCCCTTCTTTCGCTACCTGTTTGTATAAGATTCTAATTACTGTGTGACACTACACAGAAAATGTAATGAAAGAAAATGTAGTGAAAAAGAAAAAGAAGCTTTTACAATGAAAGTTGAAAATAGTTATAATTTATTTGTCCAGAATAATTCATTCATGTAAAACCAAAGTCAAAGCAACTGCCGGTGGAGAGAGGAGGGAGAAAAGCTTAAATTTGTTTCTTCACCTTTGGTGGTGGAGGAGGAGGGGGTGGAGGGTATACTGTAGGAGCTGACATTCTCTCCTCGGCAGACTGGTACCACCATTCCATCATCTACATAATTCAAATAGGTGATGTGTTAATAATTATGCTCCTCAGTAATAAGCACATAAAGCTAGCCTATTTAACAGCATATCACCAGAAAGCATACTTAAGGGAACCTCTAGACAGAAGAAGTCAAACTTTAGATAAACTGAACCTCTCATTAGTAGAGATATTGGATAGTTAGTTAGGATATAAATCAACAACATCAACATCAACAGCACCTTTAACCCAAATTAATTGGGGTCGGTGGTAGATAAACTCAATGATAAATCGAAAATAAAGCAAAAGAGAGAAACAGAGTTAAAATAAAAGAATGGTGAGAGGAGAAGAGAAAAGAAGAAGAAAAGAATTAAAACAGGGAACAACTGGAACATAGAACTACTAAAGGGTTTAATCCTCCATCAGACTTATATCTTTTCTCCACTCCGTCCTAAGACATACCGTCCGCCAATCTAAATCTCACTCCATTAGGTCTTGTTTAACTACCTTTCCCCAGGTAAGTTTTGGTCGACCTCTACCTCTCTTTGTATCTAGCTCTTGGTAACATACTCTTGTTCTAACAGGAGCATCTAAAGGTCGTCTCATAACATGCCCAAACCATCTCAATCTATGCTCTCTCATCTTTTCACATACTGGTACCACTGATACCTTTCGTCGAA
>PYAF01004908.1:1227400-1249799 GCA_007407185.1 Glycine tomentella
GTGCAATGTTCAAGACATCTTCTCCAGTCTCATTTCTAGTCCCATACCCAAACCCACCATGAATTCTATCAAAACCTCCATTGTTTTTACCAACATGCCCATTTAGATCGCCTCCTAGGAAAATCTTCTCTTCTCGTGGTATCCCTCTTAGAACCTCTTCCAAGTCTTCCCAAAAATGGGTCTTTTCATCTGATAATAAATCAAATCTAAATAAGTCAATAATATCTACCAAGCTACAGCATCGTTAGGACATCTTTCAGCATATTGTCAGTACTCAATGAACGAAGGAAAAACATATATGTATTTAAAGGATTGGCCATCTCACTTTAAAGAAGAATACTGCTGCAATCAATCCGGTTTGTGCATAGTCAAGTACAGTGTACGTACAGCTGAGCAATGCTCCTTGCAATGTCTGAAATACGAATCATGTGATTAAAATGGAGCATAAACAGAACATTAATTCATACAGTCAGCATTATCATGCTCATGCGAAATATACAGAACAAAAGTTTAACTAACTAACTTCTTCAGTTTCTTCTTAATTCATGGAAAGTCAGGGAAAGATAAAAGTCATTATACTGATAAAAAAATCACATACCTTCAACCATTGAGGCCCACGAAGCCTCTCACGTTCACGGTTACGCATCTTTGAAATCCTAGAAGAGGTATCCATCTATCTTGACATGCAAGGAGAAAAGATCAAAATCAATCATACACACAGAAATGAACAAATTTCTCTTTCACCAATTAACCAAACAATGATGATGTTTTTAAGCCGCAAAATTGTGAGTAACTAACAGAGTTATACACTTACAAAACAAAGCTCACAAATTGTTACTTTGAATTATTTATTTGAGTCTGACATACTGAAGAAGGCAAATAATAGTATATTAGTATAGATTTTTTCAAGCATAATTACAACACCATAGAACATAGGTACATGACAGACTGATGCAGACAACCACTCATTGCATTTGAAACATGTTTGGAGTTCTTGGAAGGATTGTGCATTAAATTAGCAACAACTACAAACATAGTTTAATACTACATGCCAATAGATTTTTCTTTCCATAATTCACTCATTAACCACTTTAACAAAAAACTCACAAACATACATGCAACCCATAACACTATACTATCACTTAACAACCACCAGATGGTAAGAATATTTTTAAATGTTGACAAGTGTGACATGGTGGAAAAGTTATTTCATTTAATTACACTTTGGGAACAAGAAGGCTGCCACCAATGTATGGCAAGCTTGAGAGTTGAGATATTGCTCGTGTGAAAAAGTAAAAGAAAAACACTAAGTAACAAAAGAAACAGAGCAAATAAAAATTATGTATGAATGCATGACCGGTTTTTTTTTCTTACAAATAACACAAAACAATGAAGATTTTTCTGAATGCAATATCCTAATTTCTAATTGTGTACCAGCTCTTGCCCTGTAGCTCGGCAAACATGAATCCCAAGTGCGTGCAGTGCTAGCGAGTAGTATCCAGTAGCATCCAACAGGTATAAGAGCTGGTAAGCAAATTGCAAGCCTGCATTGTAAATATGATACTTTAGACCTTTAAGGATATTCAGACTCCAAAGAATTAATTGTCACAGATAGAATAGAATGCATAACCTTGAAAAAAAATTGAATTCTTAAGATCATGTTAATTTGTATTTGAATTTGACATACCCTCGGTACTAGCATGTAACCACGGGTAGCAAAACCCAACAATTCTCTGAACTCTGTTTGCGATGAGCATTGAAATGGAGGCTGCGGCATCAGAAGTTAGCGTTGACACCGGAGAATAATCTCCTCGGCCATCATCAAAGCCTTGGGTTTCATCTCCCCATAGAGTGGCTTGAAGCCTGGCTTCTCTTTCTCTGTTGTAGATTGAAAGCAACTTGGATTTCAAATACGGCAACACAACCTGTTCCAACACACTCACTACTCAATCAGAAAGAATCGAGGAAATTAGGGTTACACGAGAAATGAGAACAGTAAAGTACCAAAAAAACAACGGAAAGAACTCTCTGGCGCCTCCGTAATGCGCTGCTGGTGGTGGTGGTGGTGGTGGTGGCGTCGTCATTCTTGAGGGCGATATTGGCGGGTCTTCTTCGGAGGCCGTAGAGAGATTCCGAAAAGGAAGCATCTAGAAAGAAGGAAGGAGAGAAGAATGAATTAGTTGATGTTATTATATGAGTGAGGGTGTGTTTGATTTTTTTATACCTGTGGTTCGTAAAGTGTGGGATTCGAGGACGAGCATGAGTAAGGCGAAGGATTCGTCTTCGAAATCGAGGAGCTTGTGAAGGAAGGGTCTCCGTAAGGCCAAGACGCCGATGGAGTATGTCAAAGCGGCACGGAGGCTCGCCGGAAGTTGTTGAGCCGCCGCCATCTCGAAGAAGGTGGGGCGACTGCCTTGCCCGCCCACCTGAAACAACATCTCTCTTCAATTCAATTTCGGCAGGCACCACCGCCATGCTTAGCTCGCTTTCCATTTATCTATCTCTTCTACTTGCTCTATGCTTTGTTTACACATGTAATTATCTCTAATAAAAGTTTAATTAAAATACAAATTTTATATTTTCATCTAATTATATATTATTATTATTATTATATAAAATTATCAATTTATAATTATTATATATCTAAATGATTTTTAATTAGTTAATGATACAATGTACTCAAATTATTCTAAAAAAAATTGTACTCAAATTAACCTCTTGTAACAGTAAAATAAAATATCTATTTCATTGTTTCTAAAATAATCAAATTGCATGATAGTAGTAAACTAGTACTATTAAACAAAATAAATTGGACTAATAATATATGCATTGATTTGATGAAACATATATATATATTAAACTTATCAATTTATTGTAATACTTACTTCAATATATAGATATATATAATTATTATTTATTATTATTTTCTATTATTGATAATATAAAAACTGTACTTATCTATTAAACTCAAATAATTTTTTATCCTCGTTATTTATTTCAATTTACTTTAAGTAATTTAAATAATAAACTACTAAAAACATTTTATTTTATTTCTTTCCATTTCATTTTTCATTCATCTAAATTTCATCTTATTTTATCATTAATATTAATTTTTATTTCATTTCACTTCATTCTACATATCTTTTCGTCAAACTCAAATTCTTAAAGAAAATTCGCCCTCTTGAACTTTTTGAAAATGTATTATTTCTTTGGGGTCTTAATATTACTTTTATTTTTCCATTCTGATTTTCTATATAATACATTAATAACTCGTGAAAAACACAGGTATAAACAAATGCTAGTTTACATGTGAAAAAGAAAAGAAAAAAAAAATCCTCAAGGACCACTATG
The DNA here is from genome assembly GCA_007407185.1 of Glycine tomentella. NCBI lineage: Eukaryota > Viridiplantae > Streptophyta > Magnoliopsida > Fabales > Fabaceae > Glycine > Glycine tomentella. Next base: position 1,230,752 of record PYAF01004908.1, read on the forward strand.
AAGAGGATGATAACAAAATTTCCATCACAATGAGCCACCATTACTTGTGGCACTCATGCCATATTTCATAGGAAATGGCTGTCATAAATGAGCAAGTTGAAACATCCTTGGATCCAATAATATTTCTACATGGAGTCCAAACCAGTCTAAGAATATTAAACAAATCTAGAAGGCATAAAACAACGATCCTGCTGTTATGAACTTTTCACCCGTTTTGTGGGTGGTGCAACTTCATCTTCATTGATCACTTCTTCAACTTCACCTGCAATTTGTTTTGTTGTGCTTGAATCCTTCTCTTCGGGCATGGCTTTTGGAATGCTTTCAAATTTGTGGCGTTCCTCATTTGTGGTTTCTACTGTGTCTGATGGTGCAGCAGCAGAAGGCTCGTCCGAGGAGACGTTAACCTTGCTGTCACCCATCTCTCTCCGTTTCTCAAACATCATCTGAAGACGTTTCCCTTGGTCTTCAATTTGAATCTGCAACTTTCTTTGGATCTGCATCAAAGTTACCATATCAGAACATGCCAAAAACTTGCAAAGCAAACAAAACTCCCCCTCAAGAAAATCTCAAGTACTACTATATTAATTACCTCAAGTTGTTCGTGAAGTCGCTTCTGGAGTTCCATCTGTAAACGTAATGCTTCAGTGATCCCCTTACTCCTGCAAAAGAAAAACAAACCCAAGTATGTTCTCAGCATTTTTGTTCATTTTAAGACGAGAATCTATGAAGCAACTGTTCACATACGACATGAAAATATATCTAGCAATAGTGAAATTCAAACTTGTATGGCCGTCTAATTAGTACCAATCTTTGTTTGGTTATATCTCAAATTAAAATATATAATAATTAGAGGGAAGTTACATTGAGTAAACATTACATTCTGCAATAACTAACACAGACAGAGAGAGAGAGAGAGAGAGAACTCACGTTTTCAAGTCTAGAGATTTCATTTCTTCCAATGGAGTCACCTTTTTCTCAGACGTTCCTGCAGGCATAGAAAAGGACTCGTTCACACCCTTAATCGTTTTTTGTCAAAAAATGAAAAGGAATTTTTGTGTGCTTAATGCTTATAATGCAGTGTGACCCTAAAGAAATGGCATTGTTGAAATGTATGGGGAAAATAATTTGAACTTCGAAATGCTGAACTTTTTGTTTTTAGACTTTTCTTCCCCCCCCCCCAACACACTTTTATTTTCATTCTCTCTTCAACAATTAAGATAAATTTTAAGATGCTCATTCCTCCCTATTTTCTTTCTCAATCCAAAAAATAGGGTTAAGGAAGTACGAAAAAGAACATCTTCCTTGATGCCTGGTTATATGCACAATAGAGTTCATAAATACACTTTACATACCTTCTGACGGCTCAGGTTTGTATCTGGCAGTTCTATACTTCTGAAATTAAAAAATAATGTGAAAAAATTAGATTAAATAAATTGACATCACACCCATAAGCTATTCAAGAGGATGATAAATAACATATGTACCTGCAAGTGGCTTTTTACATGATAGATGGTAAGACCTTCAACTTTCATTTGATTCAACACACCCTTTGGAGTAGCCTCTGCATGTTAAGTTGTTACCATCATGAGATGACAAGAAAAATTCCAGAGGTAAGGTAAAAAAGTATGAGATTATGGAGACGTAAACATACTCTCACCACCACCAAGGTGATTAACTGCTTCCACAAAGGCCTCGTGAAGTTCTGGAGTCCAACGCATTCTAGCCTTAGTCTGTGATGCAGTTGATGCTGAATTACCAACAACTTCTCCAGATGGTATATGCTGCGGAGGAGGAACCAAAGATGCCTGCATCAACAAAGTAGAATATGTTTCTGCAACTTGTGCAATAAAAATAAACACAATATACATAAATAAGAGAACTATTGAACAAAAAAAGTTAAGGTACATGAGTTCAAACTGCTAAGAATCACAAATACAGCATAGCAGAGAAGAGGGAATGAACTATTTACACAAATTCACATGTACATGGTGATGAAATAGATAGAAATTAGAATTTACCACCTAAATGCACCAAATAAATTACAACCATCTCCATGTAGAAAGGCGAATTTAAGGGGAAACTTAGACGGAGATTTATAGCCATCATTTTACTCACTTGTCATTACAAGATAAAAAGATCAAGATTAACTTAACTTTCATCTGCATCGGTAACTAGTTCATGTATGAAAATCATGACCCATAGACCACAAAGAGGAATCCAAAAATGAGATACCACCTACTGGTTCTAGAACTTCACATGTGAGAACAAGCATGGCAGTAATCAGCTCGAGAAACAAACCTTTGGTTTTGGTTCTGCTACATTGTCATCAGCAAGAAGCTGACTCCAGTTCGGGTGAAGAGAATCATCAATTGACATTAACTGATCAACCCACTCCCCAAAATCAGATCTTTTGACATTATCATCATTTATGTAACAACCAATGTTTTCCACCTGATCATGCTGAACAGAAACATTTTCAGGAAAGCCAAGAATATCCTGAAATGGATCTGGTCCCCAGGAAAGATCTTCATTTTCTTGAGGGTGAGAAATGAATGTCATTGAATGTATTTCGGAAGACACACTATCACCAATTGTCTGAGAAACAAAGGGGGGATCTTGATATTGCCTATCATGCTGTGAAACAGAGGAAAAAGGGATGTCATCGGGACATTTAGAAGGTGAAGAAAACATCTTCCCAGCACTTCTGATTGAATTTGATGAGGCTGAATTTGCAGTCAGATCTCTGACAGGTGAAAGCTGAAAAGAATCTGGGGGTTTCATATACTTGTTTTCCAATGGAGCGGCAAGAACACGAGAAGATGTAGACATAGCTCTCAAGGCTCCTAAGTGAATCAGCTTTGTATGTCCTGATTTCAACATAAAAAAACAAGTTGTATGTCAGCTAATCAACCACTAATAATAAGTTATCTTCACCACCTATTGGACAAAATATACAGCAATTTGGTAAGCTAGTGTTTTTTCTGCCTTTTCATATCTCACTGGTCTAGATTTCAAGCTTAATCCTATGAGAAGTAAAGGGTTAAAGTCATAAAAGCTCTAGAAAACAGATAGAAGTAATGCAACACCAACACAGTTACCCAATACCCCTACACATCACAGTTTTCATCGAGATATTATTCAAAAAATGGCAAAAGATTTTGAGGAAAAAAAATAAGCTAGCCAACACAAGGTCAGAAACAATGCTATTTGAATCACAATATCTGCAACTTATAACGGGTACAAAAAGAAAATCAGAGGCATCTTCACACAGTGTACATTGGCTTAACATTGAATCTTATTATCTTGAGAATAAAACACAAGTTGTAATCGCCAAGGTAAATAACATGAAATAAGAAGCATAACATGTTTATAACTAATAAAATAAAAAAGTGATTAGCTTGAAGTCATAAATTAGAAGCCAGCCACGCTCATGAAAAACAAAAGGGTGGTGGTAATTGTGAGCCACAAACTAAAGAAAAAGGTACCCGCCACACAAGATGCCTCTTTTGCAACCAATAATCGTTCATCGAGACCACCCAATTCAGACCAGAACAGATCAAAATCACACTCGCAGATTCAAATAAATTTCATTTAAAAAACAACTAAAATTACAAAATTTAACAAGGCATACAGAAGTATAGTAGATGAAACTCAAATTAATAATTAACAAATCCTGTGTGTAAACATAAGCAAACCAATAATTATAAGCAGTGTCGTGTGAAAAGGGTGAACAGAAAATCTTACCTATAAAAGGGATGACGACGATAACAGACTACTTTGGAATTGGGAAAAACCAGAAACGGAATCTAACAAAGCTGAGAATCCAACCAAAAACGGAGGGGTATGTATGAGAGAGAAGAAGAGGATGATGAGGGGTTAGGAGTTGTAATGCACACGTATTTGAGTTTGTCGCATTTAAATCAAACAAAACAATCTTAGAAACCCAACCAACGCCGTCAGTTATAGGCTCTTGCTTTTGATTCTAGTTCTAGGGATTATGGTAACAAAGTGAAGCGAAAAAGAAAAAGAAAAGAAAAAAACATCCTGCGGCTCACACGTGTGGGCTACATTGGTTCTGAGCCGTCCGATTCTAGTCCGTGTAGTATGATTGCATTTATTTGTTTATTGACCAAATTATTTTTAAAAGATGAAAATTTAAATTTTTATCTTCAAAAATAAAAAAAATGCGACAATCATTCATCTGTTAACTTCCATTCATTATCGTTTATTGAAAGATTTTACTTGACACGTTAAGGGATTAGTGAATTTGTCATAATTTTTTTAATTTTGAAGATAAAAATATAAATTTTTATTTTTCAAAAATAAATTTATCTACATTTTACACGTCGAAGAATAAAAAAAATTATTTACTTTTTTTGTTCTTAGCTGCCATTTTCAAGTTGTTGCCTTTGATAACGCAAGCAAGTAATGTAATGAGATGAAAAATATTAACCGAAAAGAATTTAAGAATAAAAATAATTATTTATCTTATTTGTTCTGCCATTTGCAAGTTGTTGACTTTGATAACGTAAGCAAGTAATGTCATGGGATGAAAAATATTAATTAAAAAGGTAAAGTAAAGTGCATGTTGGCTGCTGATTAGTATGAAAGGCTGCTGATGAATGGTGTTAAGTGAAGTGAAACTAGACACACACACTCACACACGTCCAAAATGGTCAATCCAAGTCACTTTCTAATTCCTTTTGGCAAGTTCGCTGTGCCGCTTTCTTCCCCTCCTACTTGCCTTGCTGTGTCAATTGTGGAAAATGAAGGGAAGCCATGCTGACGCTGTAGTGTAATCAGTACTGTGTAGTTTTGTACCACCACCCCTTCTCCACCTTCCTACTAATGAACTAATAATTCTCAAATTTCATATTTTCATGGAAATTAACAAACCTCTACCACGAAGGAAAGGGTGATAAGTAGTCCCCTATGACATCTGTCCTAGAGTGATTATCATTAATTTAATTTGAAAATTTAATATAATTTCAGCACTGTTTATTTTATCTTTAATCAATTTTTTTTCTTAAACCTTTGGTCCATCAAAATTTTTTTGGTCAATTTGAATTTTGGTCGTAAGATAAATAAAATCTAATAAAAAAATTATTTTCATCAATAATCAAACTCAAATTATACCTAAATGATTCAATATTAAATTAAGTACATTAATTACTTGTGCTAAACCACTTTAAAATTAAGTTTAAATTAATGTAATTTTACCCATTACAATTAGAATATTTAATTAGTAAGACAAGGCATAATAAAACATTTACAAAAAAAATGGCTTAGATTGCTATAAAAAAAATTACAACAATACTCCTCTGAGATGTCGTGTAATTATACAAGCATTTCATATTTTTTTAATCATTATTTTCCACCTCTATGTGATAGAGAATGTTAGTATAAGGTTTGAGAAGCTCAATCTAATGTTTTCAAATATATAAAGGATGTTTGTAAAAAAACCATAAGAGGGTGTTAGTATAATGTTTTCAAACTCAAAGGAAAGTTACTGTAAGAAAATTAAAAAAATTTGGGTCATGTGCAATTACACAAAATCTTAGGGGATATTATTATAATTTGCTTTAGGCATTATAATTGTGGGATTTTAATTTCTCAAGTTTTAAATGTGTGATTGGGTCTTTCAAGTTTCTCAAATGTGCCATTTTAATTTCTTAGATTTCAATTGAATCAATTGTATCTCCAAGTATCACAATATCATTTTAGTCTCGAATAAAAATAATTATCACACAATTAGTTTCAATCCTTAAAAAAAATAGTTTCAATCACATAATTATAAATTTTGAATGTAATAAAATCACACAATTTAAAAATTTGGGAAACCAATTCACAAAATTGAAATTAGGAGTCTAAAATCATTGATTGTCGGATCTAATTAGTGCAATTAAAACCCGAGGGTCTAAAATTGCATAAATGCAATACGCAGGTAAGCAAAATTCCAATTAATCCATAAAATTTATATCATTTCCTTATTTGGAATCTTTTTTTTTTCAAATTTTTTGGAGAAATATTTTTATTTTATTATTTAACTAAAATAAACCTGCACTTAAAACCAATATACATGCATCTAGAATGGATCTTAGGGCCCATTTATTTTGGAAATGAAACAAAGGGTCCAATCTTCACTAATTAAAACCAAACAGACCAACAAGGGCATTTATTTCCTGGGAAAATCTATATACACTCCCCCTGATTACTGATCCACTCCCTTTTATCCGATCCCCCCCCCACCCCAAAATATCCTTAATTTGCACTTCCTTTTTTCTGCAATCCTCTGCTGCCACTCTAACGTGCCACTCTTCCTTGCAAAACCTAAGCTTCATTGACCCCGCTGACACCTGCACCACTAGCTTGGACTCAAATTTTTGCATAAAGCCACAATGGATGGCGGCTAAATATCACGCACCAACCAAATATGTTAATTAATTAATTAATGTTGAGACCAAGACTTGAAACTAGTCCTAAATCACTAGGGATAGAAATGGGATAGACGGTTTATCAGGGGTTTTTGGCTTGATCTGTTTAAAGTCTATCTTGACCTGGTTTGTTTATTATAAAGGTTTGTTTATTATAAAGGTTAGACTACAACTTTTTGACAAATCTGTTTAAATAAAAAGGTCAAACTCAAGTTTTAAAAAATATATGTTAAATGTATCAGACTGACCTATTTAATATATATATATATATTAAAACTTAAAATAATATATTTATTTTTCTAAAGATATTTTTCCTTATTATGAAGGTGAATGATCAATCACTTCAAAAATCATATTAAAAATCTTATAAAATGATTATTACTTATTTGAAAATACAAGTAAGATGTTGAGACACTTTCTGTTTAAAAATTATTTCTTTAACTTTCCTAAATTAAATTAAAGTGTTTTCTAAAATTAATTTTCTTATTAAAAAATAAGTTTTTTAATAGGCTCGTAGGGTAAATTAGACTTTTAAATAGGTCAGGTCAAGCCTAAAAAGAAAGTCTATGATAAATAAATAAATCTAACCAAACTTTATTTTTTAAATCAAGTTAAAATCAGACTTAACTAAGTCTGACCTGCCCTGACCTATAGATCACCTACTAAACAAGCTAAATAGAAAACAAAAAGAAATAATGAGTATGGAAGGTGTCATAATTCCATAAATTTAATTTCCAAATCCCATTATTCTCGTCATTTGCACGAACAATTCCCTTAATCCCAATTTCTACCAAATCCCAACTTCACATTGCTTTGACCTAGTTGGAGTCATTCTCACTAGTTATCACCTCCCATCCCACCTTTTCTTTTCCAGATGCAGCAATTCCGCTTTCATTACCAAACCAAAGTTGAAATAATTATTCATTAGTATCTATGCAACAGGTCGGAGGAGGAGGTGCGGTCTTGGCGGAGAACGTTTACTATAAATTAAACATTTGTTGAAAAGGCAACAAGAATTACAAAAAGGGGAGTGTAATTTCTAGGCTATTTTAGAAAAAAAATAATTATAAGGGCAGTGTATTAGTAACTAAAAGGAGTGGAAATAACAATTTTCTTACTTCTTACACTCTCATTTTTATATCTTGCAAATTTTATATTTTGAAAAATCCAGAATACAAATTTACAATACTGATAAAATATTTAGTTCTTAAGCAAATTGGGCTTAGCCCACGGCAGCAAGAAGAAAAAATCCAAACTCTACTTGTAGTTTGGTTCAGGGTTCCTGCATTTGAACCTCACAATCATAAACATTTACAAGAAACAAGAAGAATAAAGGCGAGAACAAAAAATAGAGAAAAACAGAGAATATACGAATGATGGTGATAAAAATATCAAATATTTATTAATGTTTTCCAAAGTTTAAGTTTCCTGTCCCTTAATAGAAGTGTGCGTTTGTTCCATTAGAAAAGGTTAATAAATAACCTCTAATATCAAATCAATATAAAAAAATTAATGAAATCATTTGATTATAAATGTAACCATTTATACATCTATACTAATACTAATAATAAAGAAAACATTCTCATGTACATATTTTACTAGAACATTTTATCATTTGACAATTTTTAAATTTTTATTATTTTTCTTTTAATAATTACCCACTATTCTCATGTTAGTTTTTAACTTATTTTTTTTCTTTTTAATTAAAATAGGTAAAGAGGCACGGACCTCCCTCCACTAGTTTGATAATAATAATAATAATATATTATAAAAGGAAAATAAATAAAACTAAAATATTTTGTATAAATTTATCAAAAAAATGTAATGTAATGGACGGGAAACTACTACCATTTCAAGCTTTTGCGTTAAATCTGAGTGTGACGTGACGCTAAGTTAGAACATCAAGTTTACTTTATTGAGTGGCCAAATCATTATCGAACATTGTTTCCAAAAAATGCAATAACGCGTGTATGGTATTGTATGGTATGGTGCCAAAACTCCAAACTCAAAAATTGTTAAAGACTGTGTGTCCCATTGCCGCGTGTGGGTGTTGGAGGACCAGCAACGCGAGTCACGAGGAAGAATCTGTTACTGTTAGCGTGTAGCTTCCATTCTTCTCTCTTCGCGACACTTCTTAAGTTCTTCTTCCCTAGTATATTACTATTATTCAGCATCCAAAACAAAGAAAAGAAAACACAAGGAATTTCTTACTTCATCCAAGTTCTAATACGATATATTGTAATGGCAACAGTAGAAACATCCCATGAAGCTATGGCTACGGTGGCCAACAAGGCACCAATCACTTCTGAGAGAAAGCTCCCTGAGGACTTGGACACCAAACTCCCCAAACCATGTAATCATTTTCTTATCCATTCAGACCATTCTCTTCTTCTTCTTCTTTTGTGTGTGTTTGATGGGATTAAAGAATATGATATTCTGGACATTCTAGCTAGCCTAAGATGTCATCTAATTTACTGGGGTTTGATCAAGTTTGTCTTTTGCACTTGTCGGAATTGGACTTTTATTTTTTATTTTTAATCAATTCAGATTTGCCTCGAGCTTTGACTGCCCCTGACACGGAGAATGTGAATGGCACGTGCGGCCACAAACACAACGACATGTCCGTTCTTCAGCAGCATATATCCTTCTTCGACCTAAACAATGATGGTGTGGTCTATCCATTGGAGACATATAAGGGTACTCTACTCTCAATCTTATTTATTGTTTCTATGCTTATCTTCATGATTTCAATACACTTCACCCATTTTCTTTTAAATAATTGTCCATTGTTAATTCTATCAATTTTGTAGTATTATTTTAATACGAAGGAGACACCTTTTTTTTGTTGTTTTCATAATTTTGCAGGATTCCGTGCACTCGGTTTCAATGTGATTCTTTCCTTCATATTTTCGATTGGTATTCATGTGGCTCTCAGTTATCCTACTCTTCCTGTGAGTCACTCTTTACATGGAACTGGCCTAAGTGTATTTGATTTCCCTTACCATTACTACTCCCACTTACTTGTAACATGTTATGATTTGTAACACAGACATGGCTGCCTTCACCTTTTTTCCCAATTTACATAAAAAACATACATAGGGCAAAGCATGGAAGTGACACTGGTACCTATGACACAGAGGGAAGGTAAGTAAAATTAATAATAAGAATGACATGTTTATGCCTGTTTTGGGTGAATGGTAACATCAAGTATTGCAAATTGCAGGTTCATGCCAGCAAATTTGGAATTCATTTTCAGTAAGTACGCACGTGAGGTGCCTGATAAATTGACATTGAAGGAGCTGTGGCACATGACTGAAGGAAATAGAGTTGCATATGACTTCTTTGGCTGGTCCTCTATCTTTCTCTTTCAACTTTTTGCATTCACACACACATGTTGAGAATCTTGAACTGAAAATGGATGAATTTTTTTAACTAACTGCAGGGCTGCCAGTAAATTTGAGTGGGGAGTTTTGTATGTCCTAGCAAGAGATGAACAAGGGTATCTGTCAAAAGAAGCTGTGAGGCGTTGCTTTGATGGAAGCTTATTTGAGTATTGTGCTAAAAACCGCAGAGGTGCTGCTGGAAAGATGGCTTGACAGTTATTGTTCCCTGCTGTATTTTAAGTTCACCAAAATTTGCAAAAAACAGAACGTCATTTGGTACAAAATTGTCTTGCCGTTGTATTGTATGTGTACTGTTTTATAGAAGCCTAATTATTATTATGGTATATATATACTCACTTTCTCGTTTATTAAAAAAAATTAATTAGTTTTTAATGCAAAAAATACGAAAGAATTTTCTGAAATTTTTTAGGATTTGATTGAATTGCAAGAATGAAGAACACAATTAAACAGTCTTAGAAAATATAGGTATCAGAATCTCCTTTATTCTTCCTAATGGTAAATTTTTTTCCCTTCAAAATATCTTCATATTATATGATTAATATTTAATTTCTCTAATTTATTTTTACCTTAATTCCTTGAACTGTAAGCCCTATACTCTACATATGATCCTTAATATCCCTTGAGCAAACAAAATTAGCAACAAGAATCAAGTGTAGATAATTCACACAGCAATCTATTATCTCTGTGCTTAAGAATTGTATGGTTATTGACCTCTCTAACCCTCTTTTTGTATAGCTGATTATATGCATAATAGGTTACACCATCCTAACTATAGATTTTATTGTCTCTCATACCATGGATATTGGTGTAGTCTCTCATGCTTTTGTTTTCCTTTCTTTTGATCTTAATAATATTTTGGCGGCGGGTTGAGGGTCATTTAGATTTGGATGTCAACATAGTTAAAATGTTTTTTCCTTTCATGATTGCATTTAGCCATTTTTTAAAAAATTGTATAGTTATTGAATTAGAACATTTTAAACCCTTTTCTTAAAAAAATGTGTTAATCATGGAAAGACGTTATGAATTTCAAGAACTTTTTTTTTCGAAGGAATGAATTCAATAACTTGGAAAAGAGAAAGAGAACAAATATATGAAAGGGAGATGAGATGTAGCTACAAATCTTCCATGGTTGTTGAAATTTGTGTCTAATTTTGCCATTTTATATTTATTGACTATCATATATAATTTTATCAAGAGTTAACAAACATATATTTATGCTGATAATATTAAATAATTTTACGCTCATTTGATTATAAACTGTTTGTATAATATGTAAAGTAATTATAGTAAAAATTAACATCTTAAGGATTATTTGTGATTATGCAAAATTATTTTACATTTACATTATTAATGTATAATTCTTTTTTTACCAAATATTTATAATTCAATAAATTAACAGTTATCAACTTTCACTCGCCAACCAACTTTTCGGTTGGGTTTCTCAAATATAGCCTAAGAAGGCATACTTTTAAGATAATTTCTTCATAGAACGATCCCTCGGATTGTTATCTCAAATGATCCTTAACTAAAAGGATGATTCAATCCTAATTGACTACAATATAATTCTGGCTTAAATTCAAATTGAGTTATTTATATTCCCACTTTGGGTAAGATGTTACAATTACAAATCAATTAACAACAAATGCCTAAAACATTTGCAGACAAAAATAACAAATAAAAAGTCTAAACTTCTCACACCTGTACATCTAGACACCTGAGTTTCATAGTTTTCATTTTCAGCATTGTAGTTCTTTCCCCAAATGATGAATAGTAGTAGGTAGGCAACGGCATCTTAAGCCAAGGCACCAAGTAGATCAAAGAGTGCTTCACAGAAGACATCATTGGAGAGAAAAATTTTCAGACAATCATCTTATTAAAAGTCATAATTTGTACAAACATGATGCTTCTTTATATGAAGTGAACCAAATGGAGGTGAAATAACAGTTTAGACACATAATGGAAATAGAACAAGGAATTCCTCAAGGAATTTATTTGCTTCCCACCTTCAAGTTCTTCACTTTACTCCAATTGTTTGAGTTCAGACATCCCTCTTGTTACATCAATCTGATTTTCTATTTTTCCTTTTCCTACAAGTTGAATCATCATAAATGAAAGTAGAAACTTCATCAGTCTTCTCGTATTCTTTTTAACAATATAGTCAAAGACCAAAAGCCTCCTGAACATTATTTATTAGAACGTAACAAACAATATACAGATTTTTTTTTGGAAGCACAAACAATATACGGATAAAGCTTGATGAGAATGGAGAAGCCGGCCAAACTATCACAGAAAAACAATATCTAAGCAAAACAACACTTGTTTAATTGAACTAACCTTTTTGTTTCTTATCATAGCAAAAGACGCTTCCACAACAACACTGAAACGCTTTAATAGGATGGTCGTGATCATCAAAATCAATACCATAATCCTGCAGATAATGTCATATAAGTATTATGGACCTAACACTAGAAAACCATGCCTGGTGCCAAAACAAAAGAATGCTTTACTTGTACCCATGTTGAAGGATTTCTTTTCTTTCCAAAAGCTCTCTAAAACCCTTCACATTGCAGGACAATTTATAACTAAATGATAATGCAAAAACTCTTTACAACATCAGTGCATTAAACTAAATTCATAAACTAATGCAAATGCACAATAAAAAGTATGTCTTAAATCGGTCCGACTGACTTACCCATGTCAACTCCTCATTTGCACTCACTGTCCTGTTGGTGAAGAAGGCAAGCTGCACAAAAGGAACAAAACACAAAAATCTAAGTATATGCCCGAATTTAATTTCGGCTTAATAACAATGTTGGTTCTCCAGATATTGCAATTGTGCAATTTTGACCCCTCTATCATTCTTCTGTAAAATATATTTTACTGGCATGACACTAGATGATGGTAGCAGCTCACATGTTGCTTGACACATATGATGATGTCATGTTTGGTCTCTCACGAATGCGATATCATAGGGACTAAAAGTGTGACTAAAATTGCACAATTGCGATAACTGGAAGACTTAATTCCTGCAATTGGAAACTAAGATACCAAATCACACAATTATTATATCTGAGAGGCCAAAAGGACAATTCAACCTTTAATTTTATCGTCTTGCACAAAAATCAAGTAAATCAATATGTTAAAAGAGAACTATGCAAATATAAGAGAAACTAATCATTACATGATAATAATGATGATCAGGACTCTCTATTTCGACAGGAATGTCTATGAGATTTGCATCATAGCATCTGCAATAACAAACACAGATCAATAATGGTTGGTGAACAGTAGACAGTGAAGCATAAAACTGAACATGTTTGGCCATTAAAGATGCCAAAATTTTATATGTTTGGTGATGCAAATAGTAACTTTAAGAGATTACTTTTCATACTGTCATTATCATTACAAGGATTTTTATATTTTCACCTAAAAAAATATTTTTATATTTTCAACCAATTAGGAATCATCTAAGGTATGACTTTTAAGGTAGTTATGACAAAAGTTTACAAAATTATCACACACGATTATTTGTAATTAGATGATAGTGTAAAAAATTGGTACATTGTAATTCTAATTTTAAATGGAAAATGCTATTGATGAATTTCAAAAAGGTAAACCTCCAGTCCTATATATAAGAAACAATTACCTAATTCATCAAAATCAATAAAAGTAGTAAGGTTAGTTACCTTGTCATAAATTTTAATTTCATTTCAAGACTACCCATTACATTAATGATTAAAGAGTTTATTTTTCAAAAGATAATTTGTCAACCAACTAGTATGTCTTCTTTTGATAACAACTCAATAAACACACCCACTTTCATGGGGAAATGACTGTAATTATCAATAGGCATTACAATTAATTAGGGGTAAAAAGGAAATTTAGCAATAAAATAGTTATATGTTTCTTATAATTAGGATCAAGAAAATGTTGCCTTTTGTTTCTTATATATGGGACCAAAGGTAGTATAATTTTTGGTATATGGTTACCTATGATTGATGAACCTTCCGACATTTCCATTGTTTGTTGCATCTAAACATAGTGCCTCCTCATCCTTTAACCCCTGTTCTGAGCCCCAGTCCGCATCAAGAGTTACAGGGTATGTATGTCTCTTGTTGCCAGTATCCTGCATAATCCTCTCATATAACTCCATATTGGTTAATATTTCTCCTACATATTCACATACAAAAGTTCCTTTTGGTAAATCTTCTAACGTTCTAAGGCCCCAGCCTTTTCCTTCACAAGTTGAGAACACCTGAAGAAGGAAAGATGACAATATATTCATCAACAGCTAACATTTGTAGCGCCGAGCAAACATACTTTTGATAACCAAACATGTCAAAAAACTGAATTTAGAGCACCCCAAACGAAAATTCAAACATATGCTATAAGTTGTAAGAGTATTCAGAGAATTGCTTACCTGCAATTTGCATGCTATGCCACGTTGCACTATCCGATTCCCACATTGCATGTCACATCCACATTTTCTCCAACATTCCTTTATAAATTTCCTAACCATATGGCCCTTGCATCGTTCGGGCATGTACTCATTCTTGGACTTCTCCAAAGGGCACTCTTGACAGTACACATAATGATGATCTTGAGGTTCATTCTTCATAGACACACAAGCTGCTAAAAATTCTTCTTTCAACAAACCATGAGGAGTGTAAGCAAACTCTCCCCCAGTTTCCTGAGCACATGCACAAGGCAATGGTGAGGAAAGACAGTTGCCTGAACAATCAGAACAGCAACCCTCATCCGAAATCCGAGCCAAAGAAATATTTACATTAGCACTTTGATAAGTTATATTACATGGTATGTAATTAAACTTTGGCAAGTCTTCACTGCTAGTTTCATCTATTAATGATATTTTCACCTTTTCTGAACCTTTTGTTATGTCACTGATAAAACGAAAGGGACTCCTTTCACCTTGATTAACATATTGCTGTAAATTGGCATGCTTGGAATTCGATCCCTTTCGATATCCCAACTTCAGATAAATCCTGCAAAGGTCATCCAATAGCTTTGCCATAGAAAATTGAGGCTCAACAGTGTTGCAAGAGCGAATGTATTTCTTGTCCATGAACTTCATAACAATATCCAAATTAGGAATACTGAAGTTTGGTTGTCTCAACGCAGAATCACAATTCAAAGATATTTTTACTTCTCCCAGACGTGAAGAACTACCAATCGTAATATTTCCATTATAAGTTGTGGTATTACGGTTGCATGCTGATATAACATCATCTTTACTTTTCATATCCTGATCCTGAGTTGACAGAGGTTTGAGACACAGATTTTCATCTGACTCATCAGATAAACCTAGAGAAAATCAACAAAAATATAACTACATAGCAATTTTTTATGTAAGAAGAAACAATATAAAACGAGAACAACCATTCATTGCACCACTACAATGGATGTTGGACTCTCTAAAATTAAGGATTTATTTTATAGAAAGTTTTTTTTTCCTTGGATTTGGATCCTCTCATATTTACTGTTTACCATTAACAGGAGAGAGATCCTAATTATCAAATCTTCTGCTGAATGTGAAACCAAAGATGTAAAAATTGATCTAAAATCAATTCAGGACCCAAAATTAATTCTCCAATGTGAAACTAAGCACGCTTAATCTACATCAGAAATAAAAACCAGCTAAAACTCATAGTATCACTAAGTAACTAACCCACTAAATTAGGCATGAGTTTTCCCCCAAATTCTCTTTTGGATGCAGAGACCAAGAGCGTTGCAGGCTATGGAAAACATGGAAAGTGATTATGAATGATGATGGAAAAACATTTGAGGGTATCCGTAAGAGGGAAAGCCCTTTAAAAGCCTTAATCTTTAAATTGATTTAAATAATCTAAATGTAAGAATTAAATATTAGCAAAATTAAAGATTGAAACAAAATGATAGTTTTTCAAAAGAGGAAGGTCAAATGTCTATTTTGAAATAGGGGGAGAAAATTGCAAATTTAACAAAACAAAAGAACCAAAAGTTGCCCTTAATAAAAAATAAATAAATAAATACTCGAAAAAGTAGGCATGATTACCAATATGATTCGTTGAAGCAAGTTGCATCTTGAGTTTTTTAGTTCTTGGCTTCCCGAGCTCTTTCTCAACTGCAGATGATGCATTCTCAGGGTATGATTTTCTATCTTTAGCTGCCACACGAGGTAAATTTGAGATCTTTTCTACCTCACTCAACATAGTATGTGATGCTTGTGAACTGGTTTTGGGCTCAATATCTTTCATGAATGTTTGAGATGGCTCAATGATTTTCTGTTCAAATGTCTTTGGTGATATTTTATTGTCTTCTGCACTTAGCATTTGACTTAAATTGTCCATTGTTTGCAAATCCTTGTCGTCGTCATCATCTACGAAAAGCGGTCCCCGTTTTGGTTTGTCTCCACCATGACAACTGGCATTAGGTTTTCTCGCACCTTCGGCTCCCTATTTGAAGAAGGCACTAATAATAAATGTTAAGATGTGCAGAAAAAAAGAAAGAAAGAAAATACAAAAGGGCACAATTTAGATATTTTCTTTTAATCGTTCCTCTCAAATAAAAATACCAACTAAATTCTTGGAATTAAAATTGAGAATATTAAATATTTATTTGTTTACAAGAAAAAAAATGAAAGAGAAATTATAAGAAATGTTTGAATTAAAAGAAAAAACCCTAGATTCATACAAAATTTTGAAAACTGCACTCATTTTTTCATTTATTTCTAGGCATGACAGTGGGACCCGAACCTGTGGATACCCACCCGAATCCGTCCCGATTTTAATGTGGAAAAATCGAATTTTTCGGGTTTGGGTTCGGATTTTCCCCGGTAGCCAAAAGTGGGGGCGGGTATGGGGTTACTGATACCCGCCCCGCCCCCGCCCCCGCCCCGTAATAAATGATATTAAAAAAATAAAAAAATAAAAATATATATTAGTTTCTAATTTTTTTTAATTGAATTGATTGATTTTTGTAATTTTAAAATTATGATCCCATATTTTAAATGTGAGTTTGTTATTAGTATTTTTTTGTTACATAATTAACTTTTTTATCCGATTTTTCAATAAAAAAAGTTATATTATTTTTTTAAATTTTTAAATTTTAATCAAATAGCGGAGGCGGGGAAAACCTGACCCCAAGCGGGGACGGGGATGAGGATGGGTTTTAAAACCCAGTGGGAAACGGGGGCGGGGGCGAGGTCGGGGAGCGGGTTTGGGGACGGGGAATGCAATACCCGCCCCCGCCATGTTGCCATGCCTATTTATTTCTTCACGACTATACACGTACTAACTCGGCCTAAATTGTTGTCCTCTATGATATAAATGGGTAAAAACATAACTAAACCAAAAATAAAATATTAAGTGAATTTTAACTTATTTAAATCAGTTCACTTTTTATTTTCTATTTCTTAAAGTGGATAACGGTATGTTAAAGATGTAACAACTAACATTAATAATAAATAGGTCAATTATTTTAAAGAAGTCAAAAGAAAAATTAAGTCGCATTAACATATGGATTAACCATCTAATTAACTTTAATCACTAAAAAAACTAATTATTGGACACTTAGTCAATGACTAAATCATGGATTGATCATTAAAATCAAATTTATTCATGGACCAAAATCAAGCATATTAGACAATCAATCATGTCATTATTACCATGACATTATTTAGTGTTATGTAAAGCAAAATCACATAATTATAATACTTGAATAATCTAATTTGTAAAATTAAACATTGAAAGCCTAAAATAGTGTAATTACCGAAAAATGTAATTAAGCCCAGAAAGTATATCTGCATAAGGCATAAGTCAATATAAATAGATTATGAGGAAAAAAATTATATATTGACAATGTAAAATAATTTTATAAAATTATTTAAACACAAATTATTATACATAATAAATTTGTTAATTTTTATAATAATTATTTAAAAAGTTGTAAAAACTATAATTTATAATTCAATCATAATTAAAATTGTTTTGTTAATGCATAACCCCTAAATTTACAGATTATTCACATAGCAATATATAAAATATGCTTAAATATACTTAAAAAAAAGAATGAATTTAGAGGAACCTTGTCTTTCTCAAAATCAAAGTATGCATCTACAAGTGTGTGTGTGTGGTAATTGTCATCTTCAATAAGTTCCCAGTTTCCTTCATAAACTCGGAACAGCTTTATCAACACTGGCTTCACATCCTTATCAGAAATTCCTAAGGCCTTCATAAAGCTAAAGGCCTTATTAACTCTTGGATTAGGGGCCATGAAAGTTCCAAAAAATAGTGTCACCTGAATCTAACACTATCTCAGGAGTCACTTGTACAAAGACTTGAGTCCTGTACAGGTTCAATATATTTAAAACAATGTTAGGGGAGCTTGAAATTATGAAGGTGAAACAACGTCTTGCAATAGATCTCTGAATCTGAAGTAAGCAATGAGAAAATTCAAGGACAGCGTTATCTTCAATAAAACGAGTCTCTTTCCAAAATTGCAGAGAAACAAAATCGAACACGTTTGCAACATTTAACATTATTAAACTACTTGTACCTATGTCTAATATTAAATTCAGACGTAATGTTATATCATTTTTGGGTTGTTAGTTTGAATTGATGGCAAAAGAACCTAAATAATACAAATTAAATAAAAAATTACGTATTTGGGGCGGTTTTGAAACTATTTACAAATCTGGGGCAGTCGGAACCGCCCAGAATTGGGCAGCACTGGAACCGCCCAAATCCAGGCGGTACCAAGGGGGTAGAACCGCCTGGATTTGGGCGGTTCCAGTGCTGCCCAATTCTGGGCGGTTCCCACTGCTTTTAAACCCCAAAATTTTACTATTCACCTACATTTGCACTATTCCAGCTTCTCTCTAAAAGTTCTACCTTCTCTCTAAAAGTTTTGCCTTCTCTCTAAAGATTTTGCGTTGGATTTTAAGGCGATTTATCTCAGTATCGAATCTCTGCCAACGAGTAAGTTAATTTATTAATTATATATTTTATTTAATTTTTTTATTATGCATTTAATTTAATTATTTATTTTGTTGATTTGTAAATTTGTTAGAGCCATGTTATTTATTTGATGTTGTAGAAAAATGTTAGTTTATAGATTATAGGATTTAGTTTAATTTAGGGTTTAGTGGTAATGCGTTAAACTTCAATAATTTTAGGTTTATAGGATTGTAGAAAATCCGCAACCCTAGGAATC
>PYAF01004908.1:1254751-1280618 GCA_007407185.1 Glycine tomentella
GAAAATACTATGTTCGGATAATGTAAAATAATATTAAAATATGTAATCACAATATCATATTTGATAAATTTGTTGACTTTTATAATAATTAATTTAAAAGTTATTCAAATGTTGATTTAAGATTGGATGACAATCTAAAATTATTTTATACTATCGATGCAGTCTTTAAAGCATAAAATAAATGTTATAAATTAACAAGGTCAATTTTTTTTTTTATCTTTGTTATAAAGATGGAAAAAAAAGACTAGCTTACATTAATGAATTAGATAAAAAATAATTAAGTGATTATAAGTCTCAATATTTTTAAGAGTAATTTAAAAATATAATATAAATTACTAACATAATTAATGTTATTAACTAAAATAAGTGACTTTATTAAAGGGTGTGATCTAGTTAAAATAATTTTATATTTAAAAATAGAAATAGTATGTCATAAATCATCAAAAAGGAGGGACTAAAACAATAGTGATACTTGGGAATCGAATTGGCACAATAAAATCTTAGACACTAAATTGTACATTTGTAATACTTATGAGATAATTAAAACCTAAGAAACTAAAAATTATAGTATGAAAAATGATAAATAATAATTTTTCATTTTTATCAGCGCTCTACATATTCAAGAACAAATTTGTCAGTTTTCTATCCAAAATATAATTTAATCTTCATATTCTTCATTTTTTAATTACTACAAGTATAAAATTATAACATATACTTAAAAATTAGGAAAACAAATATAAGTTAAAACAAACATAATAATAAGCATAATATTGATTAATAAACATAATTTGTTTGTTGCTCAAAAATTTCTATTGTAACAATATTAGGTAGTGACAAAATCAAGTTGGGTCTATTTTTTTTGTAAAAATTAGTTTAATGATTGTGCATTTTTGTTTGAGTCTCATATTTGGGTAAGGTACTATCGCAATAGAAATTTCAAAGCAAAAATATAAGATAGTATCTTATCCAAAATATGAGACTCAAACAAATTAAAATACACATCAATTAAATTAATCCTTACAAAAAAATGAGACTTAACTTAATTTTGTCATTATGTAATGTTATTAGAATAGAAATTTCAGAATAACAAATAAATTATGCTTATTAATCAATATTATAGTTATTATTATGTTTGTTTTAACTTATGCGTGTTTTCCTAATTTTTAAATATTTTATTATAATTTTATGATTGAAATGATTAAAAAATGGGAGAATACGAAATTAAATTATATTTTGGGTTGAAAGTTGACAAATTCGTCCTTAAATGTGTAGAAACACTAACAAATTTGTCCTTGAATGTGTTAGATAGACTATTTCAATTAAGAGTAACGGATGGAAGTCATCGGATGAATAAATTTATCACACTTTTTTCACTTTCAGGGACAAAAGTTTAAATTTTTATCTTTTGATGACAAATTTGTCAACACTTTATATATTCAGTAGGGATGGCAAAGTGGGCCAGCCCACCCAAAAACGGGTCGGGCCGGGCTGGCCCATTTTTGCAAAGTGGGCTGAAAATACTAGCCCGTCCCACTTTAAAGTGGGTTAGTGGGCCAGCGGGCCAGCCCACTTAAAAATAAAAAAAAATTGAAAAGGTAAAATAATCATTAAAAAATTCAAATGTAATTATTTATACTAAAAATTAATAATGTACTAACTTAATCTTATAACAATGATTTTTAATATATAATACATGCCTAATAGAAGTAAAAGCAAGCACGAAATACATATCTAACAATGGTTTTCAATTAGCTCATAAGTCTTAACAAATTCTTAGAAATTTGCTTCATAATGATGCAGGCAATCAAAACATACATGTAGTATAACTCATTATTAGGTTCCAAATAAAA
Source organism: Glycine tomentella (assembly GCA_007407185.1). NCBI lineage: Eukaryota > Viridiplantae > Streptophyta > Magnoliopsida > Fabales > Fabaceae > Glycine > Glycine tomentella. The sequence continues at coordinate 1,256,602 of PYAF01004908.1, forward strand.
ATGTATTAGGATTAAGGATTCAAAATCATTAACTTCTTTTTAGTCACTCTCCCTCTAAGTCACTCATTTAATTACCTATTAAATATTTTATTATTTTTTATTGATGGGCTGCTGGCCCGGTGGACTGGCCCACCCCTAGCCCACATTCGGCCCACATTTTTGTGGGCCGGGTTGGCCCGTCCTGTTTAATGAATGTGGGCTCAAAGTCTTAACCCAACCCATATTTTTTCGTAGGTTAAACGGGCCGACCTGTCGAGCCAGGCCCGTTTTGTCATCCCTAATATTCAGTTACAAAAATGACTATTTACCCTATGGAAAAATATATTTGAACATCATTATGCTATTCTACACCTAAGAGAGAGGGAAAAAGAGAAAATTATAGGTATATTATGTTATATGATGTGATAAAAAAAGAGAAATAAAGGGAAATAGAATATGTTTAACAATAAGAGGCGTTCAAATACCTCGATTCTTATAATTGGTAAAACTAGTTGAAAATTTATAAGTTATTAATGTATTTAGTAATACATTTAGTTAATTTACTAGCTAAAAAATTTCAATGACTATTTAGTAAACAAGAAGTTAGTTGATAAATGTCAAAAGATATAAAAGTACATATTTAATATTTTGTTTTATTTCAAATAATTTAATTATTATCTTAAAAGATAGGACAATAGTTTGTATTTATAAATAAATATTTAGTGACTTTATTGGTATTGTTTGAAATCAATTTTTCCTTTTTTTAAAAAATATAAACTGATTTGTTTAAAATCAATTTTTCAGTATTTAATCAATTTTCTCCTGATTTTATTATTTTTAATAAATTTCAATAAATTAAAAAATAATGTTTGAAAAAGTGTGACAAACAATATATTTCTAAAACTTCTCCCAAATGACAAATCTAATCCAAATTGCGATACTCAAAGGTCACATTAACAACATATACATTTTCTTTTTGTTGTCAATATTAATTAGATTTAAATATCTTTATAGTTCTTATAATTTAGTATTTTTTTTCTTGTATCTTTTTTTTATGTTTTTAATCTTATAATTATATTTGTTTTATTTTTGTCCTTAAAATATCATAAATAATATTTTAAACAATAATTTTTTTTATCTAAAACATTTTATAAGAAAAAATAATTTTATAAAAAAAAATAAAAACTAAAAAATAAAATTATAAAAATAAAAAAGATATTTAAGCTTATTATCTATAAAAAAAATACGTTATCAATGGTGGCATTTGCTAACAATCTCCTATAATATAAAGAATTGTGAAGAAATTGCAACCACAGTCACACTTTAAAAGAGTAAAATTAGACAGATACATTACTCTGAAATGTAAAAAAGTAAATACTTGAAGCAGTTATTTACCTGGAAAAAGAGAAAAGATTCACAGCCCTGACCTGGGAATTAAACCTTCCAGAGGCGAACGAGTTACGCCTGCGCGCTAATGAAAAGATGAGACGGCTCGTCGGCTCCACTAATAATAATATGGATCCGCTTTGTAGAGAGAGCGAGCGGCAGAAGCAGAATCGTCTACTTTCACGGGTACTTATTAATTTGTTCAATACCGAGTCCGTTAGAGCTAGCATAATAACTAGGCGATAACAAACAATATTATGGTGTTTGATAGTATAAGAGAAAATTTTTAATTTATAATATTTTTCATGTTTTATTTATTATTTTAAGAATAACATTATCAGAAAACATTATTTCATGAAAATGTTTTTTAATTATATTTCTCTTAAAAAATTCCATAAAAGGTGAAAATTTAACTTTTTTTTGGTTGGGTTATTGTTTACTTTGATTAAAATATTACGTCACTTTTATCGAATAATTTAATCTATAGTAGTAAATAATTAAAGCTTATGCGAAAGTTCTAACAAAAATAAACGTAAAAATATTTGATTTCTAATAAACATATAACTATTTTATTAAATATATATATTTTATAAAATCATAATAATATAAAAATGTGGGAAAAATTAATACTTTAGTGCATAAAAAATAAACTGTTTAATATTTAAAATAAAGCTAAAATATGTTTTTCATCCCTATAAATATTCAAAAGTTTGAAATTTGTTCATGTAAAATTTTTGGTATTTTTGTGTTCTGGAGTCAAATTTGAATGAATACGAGCTTATGTGACATTTTTTAAAACTTAAATTATAGGTTAAAATATATTTTTCGTCTCTATAAATAGATGTTTAGAATATGTCTTTACAAATTTTGAGTCTTTTTAGTGCTTTTAAAATAAAATTTGTTACTTTTTTTATTTGAAAGTAGGTTTGGGTATCCAAACCTATATGTTATTTTTTTATTGGTTTCATTGATGATTATGGAAGTGATTGATTTTATAAAACCCCTCTCCCCCTCTCTACAAATTTGTAAGTTCCTGTTTCCTAACCTCCATCTTTCCTAACTTTCTTCATCCTTTTCGAATTTAAATAAACATATTATTTTTTTTAAAATGTTATGTTTAACTACAATGACCAACACTCCTTTATCGACAATGTCATCTTCTTATTTCAATTCCTTTTCCTTATGAAAATCTTACACCTTCACTCTCAAACTCAATGTTACGAATACCAATTTTAATGTTTTATCATAATCAAATGTCGCATACAAACTCAATGGCTTGACTTCCAAATTCTCCTCTCTCTCTAATTAGCATAGTGGACAAAGAAAATGAAGAAAGTTAGGGAAGAGAGATTTACAAATTTGTGAGTTTTCTTTATATTTTGTGACAATTTTTAACCCTTATAAATCACTCACTCCCATAGCCATTAATTGAACAAATGAAAGAGTAATAGATAGGTTTATATTTAACATATTTCAATTATTCAAGGACAAAAAAAAAACTCAAATTTTTGCCTGGATGAATTCTAAATATTTTGATATCTAGAAGGATGAAAAATATATTTTAGCCTATAATTAAGGTTTTAAAAAATATCACATAAAATTTTGTAAGAAGAAAAAACATGTAGATGGTTGTATCTCAAAAAAACAACACATTTGAATTTTACGAGGATAAAAAAATATACCTAAAATTTTACAAAAACGAATTAGATTTTTTTCGATATTTGAAAAGGACGAAAAATAGGTTTTAGTATTTAAAATTATTACAATTCTTTGGTTGAATTAAAATTGTTGTGTTGAAGGCATATTTTGAATTTCCTCCGGCTAGCTTATTGGTGCACCAAATGGGTCCCAAGTCCTAACAGAATCGGCCGTGTTGGTGGTGTCACATTGAATTCAAGCTGGCTAGCTAGCTCAAAATTGTTCAGCAAATGCAATGCAGCAGCCACTGTAGCTAGCTGCTGCACTTCCGAACGTATATCTCCAACAGTCCCCTTCCTAAAACGATACTCACCCAATTCTTTTACAATTGGTTAGGGTTCGTTGTGTATTTTCCGTTCCCAGCGCATGTTGTCATCCCGTAAGTTTCATAACCCAAAAATAAAAAGGTTGACGCTTCCAATATAATAACGAACAACATAACCCAAAATTATTAATGAGTAGAGAGAAAGAGTTTTGACTTTGGAATTGGCACGACGGGTGAGTGTGTGGTTGTGATCGTTGATCCCTCCCATATTCAAACCCAACCATGTCGCTGGTTGCACCCCCATACCAGCTCCTTGAAATCAACGTGATCTCGGCCAAAGACCTGGCCCACGTGTCGAAATCCGTTCGGGGCTACGCGGTGGCGTGGCTCCACCCTGAGCGCAAATTGGCCACCCAAGTGGACCAAGAAGGCCACACCAATCCCACCTGGAACGAGAAGTTCGTCTTCCGCGTTGACGACAGCTTCCTCAATTCCGACAACTCCGTCATCATGATCGAGATCTATTCCCACGCCTGGCTCCGCCACGTCCTCATCGGCACCGTCGCCGTCCAACTCACCAACCTCCTCCCTCCCCACCGAAAACCCAAGCTCCGCTTCGTCGCCCTCCAAATTCGCCGACCCTCCGGCCGCCCGCAAGGGATTCTCAACATCGGCGTCAACCTCCTCGACAGCACCATGCGGAGCATGCCGCTTTATTCCGAACTCAGCTCCTCCGCTGTCGGCTATTGGGACATCATGGAATCATCTAAGAAAAACACGAAATCCGAGGAGGACGACGGCAATACTCACCATCACCACTCGCCCTTGGATTCTAGTATTTTGACGCTACAACGTTGTCAGAGTGAGAAAAACGACTCCACCGTTAACGATTACGCCTACCATGGCAATGCAAAACATTACGGTTACGACGGGCAGGATTCGGATGTGGGTATGCGGAAAGGTGCCGTTTTTAACGAAGGCTCGCATATTTCGGACGTGGGGCCCTCTCCGTCGGTGGTGGCGGCGGCGATTGCGAAGGGATTTTACCCCATGCCGCCGCCAGCGCCGCGCACGGCGGAGATCTCGGTGATGGATGGGTGGTCCGAGAATAGCGGCACGGAGGGGATGAAGACGAAGATTGAGAGGTGGAGGAACGAGCTTACTCCGGCGTATGAGGACTACGATGATGAGCGGAAGGTGTTGAGGCAGACGTCGAAGCGCGTGGGTCAGACGCCGAGGCGGCGCGTGCAGGGCGGTGGGCCGTGTTCGTGTTTCGGGTCGGTGTTTGGGGTTGAGATTTCGATTACTTGCGGCGGCTGGAACCGCCGGAAAGGGCGGGGAGGTGGCAAGGGTCGTGTAACTGGCGCGTCGTCTGAACTCACTTACGATGATTCCTATATTTGAGGAACGTAGAGGATGCATGTGGCTGTGAATTAATGGAATGGAATAGGTATATATATAAACCTTGTCACGGAATACTGAGATAGAAGAACAGCCTCTTATCTCATCGATCTACTTTCTTTTTTTCTTTCGTCTTCTTTTGTTGACATTTAAGTTTAGATGCTTTATGATCTACCGGAATCGAATCACATGCATGCTGGGATTTGGATGCTTTATGATCAGTCCATTTTTTTGTTTTTTGACAACATTAGTCCACTTTTCTTGTACTCCCTGCATTAGAGATAATCTCAACCTTTCCAATTATCTAAGGGGTTTATTTATAGAACAACGTCATCCTTGAAATTTTAATTAATGCTTTAATTTCCGCTCCCAATTATTTTCCAGTAAATATTTGGTGCCAAATGAGCGAGTTTGCAACTTCGTTGAAGCCACAATTGCTTAATTATGACTCGTGATACGTTCGTTGCCCACGACTCCTTTCCTCCACACGCCTAATTCATCACCTTTCTTCTCTTTATCTTCATCCTCTGTAAGTTGCAAAAACACATTTCGGCGAGCAGCTAGTATTGGTTTGACAATTTTTATATGTCTGAAATTGTTGCTATGTTTTTTATGTGATTTTTCAGAACTCCACGAAGTCTTTCTTTTGCAGTTTTATAATGTTGTCTTAGCTAGTGTTTTGGTTTGGTAAGTGATACCATACAATACTGTTAGTAGAAAGCTATATATTGTTATAGTGCGAGCAAATATTGGGAATAATTAAACCTCGTAAATGTTTGAATAAGGCTTGAAAATGAAGCGAATCATCATAATTCAAAGAGGAAATAAGAATGAAAACAATCAAGTGAAGTCAATGCATGCTATCAAGGAAAAATGGACAACATTTGACATGAAGGAAGCATTTACCCTTGGAATGTGAAAAACTTATAACTTAATTTTAGGTGCAACTTCACTTTTTCTTTATAGCTAACCAATATCTTAATGCTGAAACCAACGTCTTATTTACATCTGCTTTCCTAACAAAACAAACAGAGGGCTAATGGTGGGACTGGGACATGTATCCAGATTGACAGTGATATCCACAATCAGCTCACAACTCACTACTGTAACCCACAAACAACCTTTTCGTTTTGTTTTTGCTTGATCCACTTCATTTCTTTTCTCTTGTCTGATTCATTATATCCACTTCATTCTGGTCCAAGTTGGTGGGAATTTTTCACAACACTTAAACAAGTAAAACCAGCTGTGGGAGGAACATTTACCGACATTGCTATGTGGGTTTTTTGTCCCTTCAATGGAACTGGCATACTTCAAGTGGGGTTGGTGAACATTGAGATGAACTAAGTAGGAGACATTTGGGTGATTGGGAGCACTTCACGCTTCGTGTGAGCAACTTCACAGGAGAACTATGGTCTGTGTTCTTTCTCAGCACAGTGGAGGAGAATGGGTAGATGAATTCAGTTTGGAGTTTATTGAAGGAAACAAACCAATTGTTTATTCATCAAGGCATGGCCATGCAAGTTTCCCTCATCCTGGGAGCTACCTTCAGGGATCATCCACACTTGGAATAGGAGCAAAGAATGAAGCATCTAGAAGTAAACTAACAGTGGATTCCAGCACCAGATACAAGGTTGTTGCGGCTGAGTATCTTGGTGAGGGAGCTATTGCTGAACCATGTTGGTTGCAGTACATGAGAGAGTGGGGTCCTACAGTTGTGGATGACTCACGTTCTGAAATAGATAAGTTGATAGACCTGCTTCCTGTGTTTGTTAGATTTTCTTTAGTGAATTTGTTTGAATTGTTTCCTACGGAGCTTTATGGTGAGGAGGGGCCAATTGGTCCATAGGGAAAGGCCAACTGGGTTGGAGATGAAAACTGCTACTAGTCCCTCACACCCTCTTTGCTTCATCAATTCTTCTCTGTTACTGTGCTATGTAGTATGTACCACTAGTATTTTGTTAAACGGAGTGAATTATTTTGTTGGTGCAAAAAGGGAATGAAATCTAAAGTGATCCTACTCACTAATAGCTGAACAAACAAACCAAATACTATTTATAGGATTATTTTAAGGATCAAAACTATTAAGGGAGCCTAAGTTAGGTAAGACTTTAATTTTAATACGAGAAAGAATACAACCAATTATTGTCTTTATTCTAGTTTGAGAAACATTAGAAGTGTATTTAACCATACTTTTTTTTAAATATATATTTTTTGTTAAAATTTATTAGAAATATTTTTTTATATTTTATTTAATGAACCTCTTTCATAATTTTGTAGCTTTTAATAGAATGAGTAAATTGGATTATTTGGTTAAGTAAAAACTCACATGAAGAGAGTGAAAAATCAACTCAACACTTAATGTAATCAGATTTTTTTTAAAAGTTGGATGAAATTATTCATTTAAAAGAAACAAAAATTTAATGATCTAATTGAAAATGGTTAAGAGATTTAATTTAAAAAGTACCAAATAGTTTAGGTACTTTAAGAGTAATTTTCAAAAAAGAATAGGATGAAAGAATAAATAAAAGAGAAGGTTGATGGATATTTGTGTTGGCTAAAATAGTTATTTTGTTCTTTAATTTATTATTGAGGTTCAATTTGATTTTCTAATTTTGTTTGATTTAATTTGGTCATCTAATTTTATAGGTAGATTTAATTTGATTTTTCAGTTTAAGTTGTAAGAAATTCAAAATCATCACAAAATACATATTTTTTATATAAAAATAATCAATTTTAGAAATTAGAGGATGAAATTAAACTTAAATAATAAATTAAAGGATCAAAATACTAATTTAATCTATTTATGTTTATTGATTTATTGGTTTTAAAGTGTAAAATGAATAATAGATTCCATTGTTTTCAATAATTTTTTAGTCGTTTCTTATTCAATATATATTTTTTATCATAAGAGCAGAATTTATTAGAAAAGTTTTAAGATAATACTACCTTCGATCTTTAATCTATCTATCTATATATATATAAAAGTAATAGCATTTAATGATTAGTCATTTTTTATATCCAGGAACGGAGGTAGAAATAGAAAATTATTCTTTATTGTACTCCTGGCACCCTGCACCCTACTTTTTCTTTTATCGGTCAGTTTATTAAATGTTAATATTTTTGTTATTAGAAGGAATTCGAACCCACCACCTCTCCCTATTATCCTTCCTTTCCCTCATCACTTTTTTCTTAACCTTCCATCCAACTTTATATCTCCTCCCTGCACCGTACTTGAGATTCAAACGCCGTGTTCTTGAAGTGGTTAAGGGCAGGGCACTCTCAGCATCTTCCTATACTGTATCCAGGTTTTGATTTGAGTCAATGCTTCTTCTATTTGTGATCCTCGCTAGCTATATACATTACAGATCAATACCCCTTTTTCCTACTCTGTAACATCATCAATTATATCTTTTCTTCCAGTTAAACTGCAAACAAGGTTACTCTAATCTAATCCCTAAACTATATTCCTTTTTCAACTTCTTCTTCTTCTTATCAGACGCAAGCAACGCAATGGATTGGGCTTTTGTGCATAAAACCTGGGATAAGTGGGCTTCTACGAACATTGGTTATTCTGGTCAGCAACATCTTGCTTTCAAGCCACGCTGATATGCATACAAACTGTTTGAAAAATTAACTTGTACATATTGTCAGATTGGTGACATTTAATCTTATCCTCGTATCTTCTAGGTCATCCTTTAAAAGCTGCTTTGCTTATTAATTATGACCCGACTGGACCATCTCGATTATTATCTACCATGTAAGAAGGATTATAATGTTTCATTCTTGTTATCAATTTTAGGTCTTTTTTTTGGCAAAGCTGTTAAGAAAAAGCTGTATTGTTATTGCTACATTGTTTTTAATCTAAACACAAAAGTGGTTGTAACATTGTAAGTTATTCTGTGTTTTTCTTTTTTGAAAATCTCTTTAGTACTGTCAATGGTTGAAGAAGTTTAATTATTTATTTCTGAAAAATTGCACAAATTGCCTGGTAAACTTCATGCTGCCTTTGTTGTGGCACTTTTATTGCATATTCGGAATTTTCTTTGTTATTTCTAGAAATATTGGATTTATCAATTGAGCTATTTGATGCTGACAGTGCTGAGCAAGAAGGGATCAGAGCCAATCCCATTGAATTGAGTCACTTTGTGGACTTCATCAAACAAAATAAACTCCAGACGGAGCTCTTCATTATTGGGTCCAATCAGTGTAAGCTCAAACTCAGCTGTATTTTAGTTTGCCTAAATAATTACTTGCAGCTTTCTGTTTTTCAACTTCTTTTTTTATGCCCTCTACTATAAGGACATTTGAAGTTTCTGAAACTAAAGAATACACCAATTTAAGAATTCTCTCACATATCTAGGTAATAGGAATTTAAGAATCTTGGAGGCCTCATAAACTGCATTCTAATCCTACATATATAGATATAAACTATACGCCTGCTATCTTTTAGAGGTTTAAGAGGTTAGTTGAGGAGATTTAAAAAAGGAGTTATACTTATCGCTTAAGTATATATGTCTGTCTGTGAATAAAATGCATAGTTGTTTTCCCTTAGAACATTTACTAATTATTTTAGGAGATCATAAATAACTCACAAGGTGTGTGTTCATACAGCTCACTTATGTGTAAAAGTTTGAAAATTTACCATGTCCTGGAGTGGATTGCAGATATACATGGAAATACATGTTATAATATGTGTTATGATAATGCATGTCATTTGAGTCATTACACATTTTATACCCTATCTGTAACTTTATCTACTGCCATGGTGCATTGTAGTTTACCTTCTTATCCTTTACTAATGGAAATTTGGATCGCAGACTTGGTCACATCAATTCATGAGAACTGGTTTAGTGCAAGGTGTATAAACACATCAAAGCCTGCAGGTGAAGGTGCTATTGTTATACAAACAGCAGCTTATATCTTGGTTGCTATGTAAGCATATAATTCAAATTCAGCATATTTATCATGGACTATTAATGCACTTTACTCTCTCTGTATATACTCATCTTTTAGTTTCACAGGTACGAAGGTTCCATTGGTCCAGCATCTAGGGCTATGGCAGCTGCTGATCAGTTAACTTGGCAATTAGGGCGAAAAAATCTCTAAATTAATCCTTCAGATCTGTAGCATGCACTTACCAAAGGGATAATTTTTCTGTTTTCACTCCGATTTTTGTTTAGATGGTTGCCGCTAAGTATCTTGGTGATAGAATCATTACAGGTCCTGCCATTATGTATGATATACGTTTTGAAATAGATGAGTTGATAGATCTGCTTTCGATCTTTGTTAAATTTTCTGTGGAGAGCTTGTGATGGGCCAAAAGGTCCAAAGGGGTCGACTAATTGCATGGGAGATGGAATGTTATTCACTTATTCCTGTTTAACTTACCATCTCTTCCTGTCACAAGCGAGCATATCTCAGATCATGAATAATACAAATAAAGAAGATAAGGTCTAAGTTATCTCTCTAATTTTTACCTTTTACTCGTATATTGCACATATTTTTTTGAAATGATATATCTTGCATATATTAACTAACTTGAATGTTGAAATTATTAGAGGTATTCAATGAGAGTGAGAGTATGTTTATATGAGTTATTTAACTTTGAGTAACTATGTTTAATTTTACTTTTTTTTCCACTGGAACAATGATATGAAGTTGTTTATATAAGTAATCATTAAATAGAATATTTTTTAACCATTGGCATTGTAGGACCTGTAAAATTAAATTAATCAGTTACTTCAGCAACTTTAATATTTGAGTGAATTTTATGTAATGTTTAAATCTATGTAAAATTATAAAATCTTACAAAATTATGATAAATAATTCCATTAAACAATTATGCATGATAGATATTCTTAGAGATATAAATAAAAAATAATTAATGTTACATTAAAAAATTAAAATAACAATTATTTTGGAATATATTTTTGTTTCTTATGTAATTTTTAATTAAGATTGATATAATTAAATATGGTTAATTAATATTCTTAGTAAGTATGAATTAATTATTTTTTTTTATATTTGAGATTGGATGAATTACTACTTAAATCCAATTAACTTACCAAATTTTGTATGAATATTTCTCTTTTGTTGGATATTTTTTTTTCGATCACGGTGATATTAGTAAGAGGTAATTATTAATTTTGTGAATGATTAATATGTATTAAATATTTTTAATATATAAAATGAATTTTTTGGTGAGAGAAAAAATGTATAAATGAAAAATACATATAATGATTATTTTTAGTTGTAAAGAACATAAAAGGACTTAATTTTTAAAAACAATTTTTTCTTTTTTTCTTTCTTTAATTTTTTTTTTCAAAAAATAAATTCCCATACCTCATTTTCAAACCAAGGGTTAAAGAACAGGAAAAAAAAAAAAAAAGGCTTTTGCAGAATTGTTGCGATTTATTCTTGGATTCCCCGAAAATTACAGCGGAGGAGGCTGCGCTTTCCTGTGGAACTAACTGCAGCGGATCACTAATCGCAAGCACGCAGCCAGAGAAGACCGCCAGAGTTCTGGTCAGAGTCGACGGAGAAAACAAAACTTCGAAAATTCAATTCAACTTCCAACCTTTATTCAATCCGCAACTATAAATTCAAGTCAGAGTCCAACAGAAGAAAAAAAGGTGGCGAATCGGAATCGAGTTACGATGAAATCAAATGGTGTTACATGGTGGTTATGTTCTATACTAGTTTGCATAGTTTTAGTTTGTGTTCAATTTGAAGGGTGTGTGGGATCCAAGACTAAGAAAACGGACGAGGCATACGTCACTCTTTTGTACGGAGATGAATTCTTGTTGGGTGTTAGAGTTCTGGGAAAATCAATACGGAACACTGGATCCAACAAGGACATGGTCGTGTTGGTCTCCGATGGTGTGTCTGATTATGCCAAAAGCCTTCTCCGGGTATTCATCATCTTCTTTTTAATGCGTCTTCCTCAAAATTTGAATTTTGAACTCTATGTCTGACATGAATCTGTTGACACCTGAGTTTTCTGTAGTTTGTGATTTTAACTCTTTATTCGGTGGATTTGTGTTTGAATTTTGTGAAGGCTGATGGGTGGATAGTGGAGATGATTAGTTTACTTGCTAATCCTAATCGAGTGCGTCCAAAGAGATTTTGGGGTGTCTACACAAAGCTCAAAATATTTAACATGACCGACTACAAGAAAGGTAACCTTTTTCTTTTGGCCTTTTGTGTGTATATATCATCTGGTTGTAGAAATAAGGATGGAACTTTCTAATTGTTGTTCACGTTGGAGAATACCAAGGAGAGAGGGCGGACGGCTCTAGCTCAAGCCACCATCAATGTCTACCCCTAGGTTTGCCTTACCATGAACCTAAGAAGAGTCATGCAGCTCACCTCTATTTATACATGGTGCTCTCCAACAATGGTGTTCACGTTTAAGTGTCTTGTTGGTTCCTTTTTGTCACGCCATTGTGCAGATTCAGTCCTGTCCCCCTTGTACACTGTATGGTGTGCGTGGTTGTGTGCGTTTGGCATATCAGGTCATGGCGTTTCCCTGACCCTGTCAACATGTCTCTAGTGTATGATTTCATACTGTACTTCCCATCGATTTGGCTAATCGGCCGTCGTGGAAGTCAGGCATCGCTTCAGCTACTCGGTTGTAAGAACCAGTACCCTCGGGGTGATTCGGTATTCCCGAGATATCCATTTTGGATAGTGTACAACCCTTCAAGCATTGTGCCTAGTGGCGTAAATACTTAAGGGTGAGTCGTTCCCTTTGTCAGAGTTGGTATTCCCGGGATACCCATTCTGGACGGTGTACAATTCTCATTTAGGTTATGAGTTTATTTTTCATGCACTGCCTGGATAAAGACTTTTGCACTAGCAATCAATAAAAAATAATCTCAAGTATGGTTTTTAAAATAGCTATAATAAAAGTCAACAACTTGCCATACATGACAATACCAACAATGTGATTGAATGATAATATAAAAATCTGTAATTCTGTATATTCTAATTAAATTCTCGCCATTGAAAAATGGGAGTAATTACTATGCTGTGCTGTTTAGTTAAACGTTTCCTTTTATTTCCTGTTAGTTATTAGTTGCTTTTGAATAAAGGGAAACTGGAGGAGACAGTTTAGGTTTCAAGTTTTAAGCTTTCTATCTTATAAGTGGTACAATGTGTGGTTTATTGGTTGTTTATGCGTTGAATGTGAATGTGCAGTTGTTTACCTTGACGCGGACACTATTGTGGTTAGAAATATTGATGATCTTTTCAAGTGTGGGAAATTCTGTGCTAACTTAAAGCATTCTGAGAGGTTGAATTCGGGAGTCATGGTGGTGGAGCCATCTGCTACACTTTTTAATGACATGATGAGCAAAATAAAAACTACTGCATCTTACACTGGAGGTAAAACAAATTTTGGGTACTTCTATATTCTATTACTTTGATTTATTTATTTATTTATTTTATTTTATCTAATTTTTTGTTTCAAGGACCATATATGCTAGATGTTGATTTAAACCTGATAGCTTTTAACAATGGTCTTCGTCTGTCTTTCTCCCTTTGACAGGCGATCAAGGATTTCTCAATTCATATTACTCTGGATTTCCCAATGCACATGTTTTTGAGCCAAATTTGAGCCCAGAGGTGTTGAGTTCCAGACCCATTCCTGAAATGGAGCGACTATCAACACTGTATAATGCTGATGTTGGTCTTTACATGCTTGCTAACAAGGTACTATAATATAGACAATGAGTGTATAGTACTTTCCTTTTAAGTAATTAGAGTCAGTGAGGCATGACTGCATGAGAGATACTAGGTTATGTTGCTTTTACAAATCAATGGTTAACTTGTCTGAAAGAGTCCCACACTTTAATGTATATGATGTTTAATTATTGTGATGTCCTATAATTTTGATGTTATTTGTTTTACATGTACTGTCTTTTCAACAGATATTCTTTGTGATCATTGGAATAAATTATAGCATTCAAGTGACCCTATATTACTGCTGAGCAAAAAAAAAAAGTGACCCTATATTATTGTTAGCAATGTGGTAGTTTTACAGTGTGTTTGGTTTTCCATTAGCACAAATTCCCTAGCATGCAAACAAAAAAGTAATAACTAGTTGTGTGCAGGCAAACATACATTAGGCTCTTTCCCGATGAAAAACCAAACACACATGCAGCAGTTAGAATCGGTATTTGTTAATCTGAGCTTACTAATGGGTCAAGGTGATGATCTGAGAAATCTTAAGATTTGTCATCATCATATTTTCATCTTCCTTTAGTTAGTGTTAGAAGTTTAGTTTTTGGCATGTGTGGTCTGTCGAAACTTCTGCTTTCAATCAATTCTGAAATGTTTTGCTAATTTATAAAATTAGTGATAGGTGTGTGAAAATTGTTTCATTTAGAAATCAGTAGTTCATATTATTGTTAAGATTTTTGTTTTATTTTGTCCTATTATAGCTTATAGGGCACCTAGCCTAAATAACAAGTACTATGTAGAAGATTTAGTATAACACCCTGCATACCAAATACTACATGTATTTGTCTCTGAGCATTCATTTGTATTGCATCTTTCAATCCTATTATCTAACATTCTAACTATTCATGCTGATCTTATCCAGTGGATGGTAGATGAGAATGAACTCCGTGTGATTCACTATACACTGGGCCCCCTTAAGCCTTGGGACTGGTGGACGTCTTGGCTTTTGAAACCTGTTGATGTCTGGCAGGTACTTTTGCAACTCATCATCCTTTTTTTGGTCTTCTATTAATATCATAAAAAATGTTCTCATCCTCATATTTATAAAAAGACCACATTTGTCTCAGTAACCATGTTTTCCCAGTTGAAGCTTGTTACAAAAAGTATACTTACTTGTTTGTTCGAACCTTGGTGGGATGTTTAGGATGTAAGGGAACAGCTTGATGAATCCCTACCTGGAACAGGAGGGGGCCAGAATCCTAAAGACAGTTTTCTTGTGAAATTTCTCTCTCTGCTACCATTCTGTGCTTTACTCTTCTGCTGCTATCATTCATTTACAAAGGTCAGCTATCATGAATTGATATTCTTGTCTAATCTCTTTGCATTAAGCTAATATGGCTTTACATAAGTCTCATAAAATTGTATTTTCTGCAGAATCAAGGGTACTTCAGTACACTTTGTAGAAGCTCACTATGTGATCAAGTCAGACACCTTTATTATAGGATTAGATCAAATGGGCCACTTGCATATACTAGTATTTCGGCATCAACAACCAATTCTGTCCATCAGGTTGGTTTTCTCTTCTGTCTTCTAGTTGAGGATTTGGATCCTGCCATGCAATGACCTCACATGACAGAATCATTTGATGAAAGACAAACACAATGCCCTGCATGTGTGATTTCCCCAAATCCCTGACACTGAGTCCCACATTCTCTCCTGCACAGGAAGTTATTTTTATATGACTATCTATCATCAAATGACCTGGTCATGTTATGGCTTCAAATGAGAGAATGCATATCCTCTAGTTGGTTGGATGTAACTAATGCTTGGATTTATGTATTTTCAACATACTAATTTTTGTTTCTATGGTTTCTAACAGCTCTTAAATGGTGCTCAGAACAAGGTTCCTGTTTATTTGGGTGGCATTTCTGTCTGTGTCTGTTTTATGGTTGCAGTGGTGTCTCTGGGACTAGCTCTCTTGATTGTTCCTCGGCAAGTGATGCCATGGACTGGATTGCTTTTGATGTATGAATGGACATTCACAATTTTCTTTATATTATTTGGAGGTTATATCCATTTGATTTATCAGTGGGGAAAAATAGTGGGATCACGAGTAGCATCTTCCTTGTCACAGCCTGGGTCCGATTATGATTCAGAAAAACGTATGTTCTCAAGAGTAAAGCTTCTTTTGTGGTTCTGTTTTTCATTTAATTGTGTGTTGAGGTACTTTTTATTTATTGAGTCTATATATTATCTGTATTTACAGGTCATCAGCGACAGATATCATCTTGTGATTCTGCTACATGGTACTATGGTTTAGGGATGGCCTTGTTGGCCATTGCAGCTCCATCGTTGCCTTGTCTTTTTGGAATAACTGCTTTGTTTTTAAGGTAATTTATAGTTAAAATACTTCTAAACTTTTTTTCTTTTTCGGGAAACTTGTATCTTTGTTCCCACTGGCATGTCTTTGTTATTATCAATATCATTGACTATTAAACAATTTTGAAATCTCAAAATTCAACAATAACCCTCTTTATGTTTCAGAGGAAAGAAAATGAGGAATTGGAGAGAAAATGAAAGAAATTTTTGAATCTTTGTTTCTAGAAGCAAACTTTTCTCTTTTGTTCATTTTCTCTTCAACCAAACCAAAGAAAATGTATTGTTTTCATATTTTATCCTTTATTTTTTACCCTTTCATTTAAACACACCATAAAAGAACTTCCAATGTCCAATGTCTGCCCAATTGGCAATTATTTCATTGATAACTTGTTTCTACTCATGATATTGGAGCAGTAAACAAATAGTAAATTACAATTAAAGCAGGGTTCTCTATCTTTATAATTTGAAGATATTTTAGTTAATTTTTGTGGCTTCTATGTATGGGTAGTATTTCAGGTTAACTTTATTTTATGTATTTAAGACTATGTTTCATATTTTAAAGGCCCCATGACTCTTAATGAGCTTGGGGTAGTTAGTGTCAAAGGTCACATTTATGGAGTTGTTTTCGTGTACTAGTAACTTGCTTTTTAGTAAGTTGAGCCTAGAAGTTGTAGATTAGTACTTGTAATCTGAAATCCCTAAGAAGAGATGCAATATGAGAATTAAGAGATCTTAAGCTTGTATCATAATAGAAGCTAACGTCTTTGAATGGAAGATCCTTTAGATGAATAATAAACCCAAAATTATCAAACACTACTATAATTTTCTTTTTTCCCAGTCATTCTCTAATTTTTGATAGATTCTTGTCTTGACTTTTTGCCCTACTTCATAACATCACAGTGTAAGAACCAGCAACTATTTGTGGTGGTTGAAAGTCAATGAAACCTCCTAAAGTGCCTTCTCTAATTTTGAAGTGGATTTAGCCATTATTTTTCCGTTGATTCAAAGTAGTTTTGTTATTAAAAGATCATTTATCAAATATTTCCTTGAAATTAAATTTGCATTTTTATTTTTAACAGGTTAGGTTTGATGGTTGTTGGGGCCATAATACTGGCTTCTTTCATGACATATGCTTCCGAACATCTTGCAATCCGATCATTTCTTAAAGGCATTGATGAGCGCGATAATGCTCGAAATAGTAGCTCGTGTTTGTTATGTTGATTTGATTGTGACAATAGCAACTGGTGATGTAAACTATGGTCGATATTTTCTTCCCTTTTTCAGCTTACATATGTAATGCTATTCTAGTGGAAAAAATCAAAAAAATGTATTTAAGGAATTTTTGTCTATCTTCTAACAATGTATTTTGCCGAGGTTCTGTTGTAATATTATTGTTATTCTTTCAGAAGAGGACCTTATTCTATTGAAATCACACATAATGGTGTTCAAAACAGCTCATTGATTTGACGTGGTTGTGGGCATAAATAGGGTTTATAAAATATGATTAGTTTTGTCGAGTATATTTTAGAGGGTAAATTGTTAACTTATCATATTATTTAATGATGTGAGCTAGTTTATTTTGGATTTTCTTTTACAGTTTTTTTTTAGAGATTATAAAAAGAGTTTAATGTTTATACATTAATAATATAAAATTATTTTATATTATCATTTAATTTTAAGTTATTATTTTGAATTATTTTAAAATAATTATTTTAAAAATTAATAAATTTACTATACATTGTGAGTTATAATTAAATTATGTCTAATTTTTTTATAACAGTTTCTATTTTTCTTAAAAAATCATTAAAACAAGTTAATGAACATTATTTATTCACGATTTAATAAAGTGCAGGAGATGAAGCATAAGTTATTGTTATGATGGCACTGCACAAGGGTTGACCAAGTAATGACTAATGAGGGGTGCAACTCTGCCAACTCAGATCATTTTTATTATTTATTGCAGAAATAATACTAACGTACTCCTAACAAACTATTTTCATACACATGTTTTAATTAAATTAATGTCTGACTTTCACTTCTTATTTAGTGTCCTATTCTTAACTCCATATTTTATGATATTTTTTTATATTAATAACAAAAATATAAAAAGAAAGAACATGTTAGAGAATATAATAATACCATATCTCCAATAAACAACAAAAAGGAAGATATAAAGTTCATCATTTGTTTTATTCTCCTTTTCATTAAGAAAAGAACAATGAAAGAAAACAAAATAGACCATGCCATTTAGATTATTATTATTATTATTTATTTCGTTTCGAATTTATACTAACGTTGCATTTGATAAAATAATTGATAATGAGTTTTATTTTGTATATGATGTATTCTAAAAATGAAACAAAATTAGAGTTAAAATTAAAATTAGTATATCTTCATTTCAATAAAATAGTGTATTAAGCGAGCTTCCTATCATAGCCTTCTTGCTAGTGGAATTCGCACTAGAAAACCATATAATGGACTAATTCATAAAATATATCTATAATTAAATTTTAAATTATTTATTAAAGAAAATTTTAAATATCTTTAAATTATTTATTAAATATCTTTTCAACTATGCTTGATAGTTGAAATTAACAAGTTGAAAATCGTACAAGCGTTACTTCTTAAGTGGTTCATCACTGTCTCTCAGGAATTCACTAGAGATATCCTACTCCCATTTGAAGTCAACACAATATTAATAATATGTCTACATGATTTTATTAGCATGTGATATGCACAATATTTAATAAAATATCGTAAAAATATATTAATAACATCTACTTATAATATTTGATTTCATTTTTTAAATATTTTTATAAGCTTTTAGCAAGTGTTTGGACAACAAAATATTGTCAAAGGTCATATGTGTAATAGTGCATGTTAGTTAATATATAATGAATCATAATTAATAATATAGAAGGTAATTAAATTCACTTATGAAAAGATCATTAAGAGACAACAAACCCATTCATGCACGCTACATAGTTGCATGCAGAAAGAAAAAAAAAAGGGAAACCCAAGTGTACTATATATCAACGTACTGTATCATGTATAATAATACATTTTTTATATAATTTTTTATAGATAAGTTGACTTCTGAATCTCATTAGAGTTGTATTAGGATAAGGGCACTTCAAAACTCAGAAAGAAACTTATAAATTGTCAACCAATAAAGTTCTGGTATTACTAACACAATTTGAACCATATAATCTTGTCGGATAAGATTTCAATTATCAATTAGACTTATCTTAATTTGTTGGAATATATATTTAGTTTATTAATAATGTAGGAAATACACATTGGAAATTCCAAACTGCGACAAAAATTCAATATGATTAATCGTATTTGTTTGTTTTACAGATTTGCTGTTAAACTATTTTAATTGGATATACTAATATAGATAATAGATTCAACTGGTTTTATAAAATAATCATGTCAGTATATGTCACAATCGAACGAATCGATCTTATTTACTTGGCAGAGGGTGAACGTTAATAGGTTCCCTTCTGATCATGAATTTCTGCAGCTGTGAATTGTAGGCAGATATACTTAATGAATCTTATCCATAAGTATCCAACCCTTACTTTTGCTATAAGTTATTAATTGATGACCCTTTGAACTTTGAAGCGTGAGAAACAAAATATATATATGGCTATATGCAGATGCATGCATGCCTATGCCTATATAATTGGCATGCTTGTATCAGTTTGTATGTGTACGTGTCGTGGTTAACACAGCCACTGGACTGAAGTTGCATGCTAGCTAGTATTCATCAGCCACAACACAAACTGAAGCAAGTATATATCGGTTTAACTCAATCGCAAAAATCATCTTAAACAATGAGATTTATCTCTCAGTTATATAATTTATTGCAGTTATTATTAGATGATATGAGATTTTCACCACTTTCATATCGGACATTTAAAAATGTGAAATTTATAGATCTAAACATTTGTAAGTAATTCAATATTTAAGTAGTATGATAAGTACCAGAATATAATCACTAAAATAGACTTTTACATCATTTTTAAATTTGAATTTAAACTTAATTTAATTCGATCCAAAAACTAATTCAAGAGAAGTCATATAGGTTACTCCCCAATATTTATATACAACTATATCATCGAGCGATGAGAAATATCCAACATTATTATTTAGGATTATATATATAAATATACACATAAGCGGACTCTTACAGCAACCAGAAAGGGAAACTATATATATTATCACTAATAATAGCGAACCGAGTCTAACACCTCACTTTTATCAAATCCGATACCCAACACATAAAAAAAACTTCACTCTTGATCGAAAGCAACCAAACCCAATAGACCAAACTGATTTGTACACAATTAAGCCAAACTGTTTCGCCTTTCCACCTGAAAATACCTCTATGCTATATAGTGATCGATCAACGACAGAATTTAGGTGAACTATAGGACAACCAAGGACAAAACTAATCTTTATCCATAAATCACTGAATGAATTCCCATCATTTTCATTGCAAACATATGTTTGTTAACAAATAACAACTCTCCTTATGAAACCGATTTGTTTGGCAACCTAGCTATTTAATTAGTCTTAATTGCCAATTTGCTATGAAAATGCTAGCCATAGCTAGTATTTTGTGAGGATAAATAATTACAACTAGATAGATAGAACCACACCTAGCTAGTTGATAAGTAAGATGAACCCCACAGATTATTAATTATGCTCTCACTACCCCCAACTATGAGCCTATATGATGACTCCAACATGTTTTTGCTTAATTAATTAACAGAAAGCAGTAGTAGCTTAATTATTTTTATTGTTCTATTTCATGTTGAACAACAAGTAATTAAGAAGAGAAAAAAGTGAAACACAAGAACTTCATACAAGTTAAAAATTAAAATAAATGCAGCTGCAGTGCAGCGTATACATAATAGAAAGAGAAAACAACATAACATATCTATCTAAGTCCAAGGAGAGGGGAGGGGTTGGTCGAATTGAAAGACATTATAATAAAACAGAAAATCATATAATCCTCCTCCTTGTTTTACAAAGATCGATCGATGAAATTAGATCCAAGCATCAGACTTGCCAAGAGTGCACATTTCTTCAGGTTTCTTTCTTGCCACCTCTTTTCTTGTGGTATTATATTTGGCCATATATGGCTCCAATAACCGCAGCGAGATCCCCACAAACAAATACTTGATCTTGCACCAAACTGATGTTGTTTTCAACCTTGAGTCTCATCACGTTCTTCTTCGAAAGCGCTTTGAAGAAGAAGAAAGTTAGGAAAGAGGGGATTAGATTTGTTGAGAATTCAGAGATTACAACAAGTTGTAATTATAAAGGGACATAGATTTCGAAGTGAGATATAACACTTTTTATCATTATTTTGCATTTTATTAGAATAAACTAATAATTAATATACTTTTTTTACATGGTCGTATAATATTGTAATCATGAATTGTTATAATTAGTTGGCAATACACATTTTTTGCACTAACAACCGATTAAAATTATTAATGGAATGTATTATTACCTTATTAGTTATTAGTTATGATTTTACTAAAATTAGAATTTGAATCTAAAGTATTGGGTCCACTGAGAAAAAAACAATTACTATGGAAAAGATAAAAATAAAAGTGATAAAACCTAATTTTGTAGTGTAGTATCTATTTATTGTTGGAACTTGCAAGATAAATGGAAATGAATATTCTATTTCCCAATTGGGTTAAGATTCTGCGAATTATAGCTGGAACGAGGGAATCGAGGCATTGGGCCCATAAAAAGAATACAAATACTAAAAAAACGGTGCTAAAAATAAAGAGTAATTCAGAAAATAATTTTGTGGTAAATTAAAAGTTATGAAAATTAATTTCATTTGTGGTAGAAATCATTAGTTTACTTGCTTATAAATATATGCATTTTTTTTTTCATGGATGTTAAATAAAGTAAGAGCACTATACATACATGTGCCCCCTCTACTTTACCAAAAGAAAACAAAATGAGATTTTGCATTTGTGGCTATTGATTTTAGAATTGAAGATCTAAACGAGGAGTTTCTTTAACATCTTTGAGTCTGAGTGTATACATATGGATTTTGCCGTTAAATTTTTTTTGCCCATAATCATGGTAATTAAAATGTTTAGAAGATTTTAATATTTTATGAAAATATACCCAACCATATTATTTGTTTTAAAGGTTACGAGCTCTATAGTACAATTCATATATAAATTTCCACATTCAACAAATATATATATTCCATCGAGAAAGTGAGGCATAAGAAGGAGAAAAAAAGGAGAAGTAAGAGAATGGATGAATAATATGGAAAAACTTTGAAGAATATATGAAGTGTAAAAAAGCATATATAAAAAATATAAACAAAAAAGTGTTAGCAAATCAGAGTAGTCGGAACAATTATGAAACCCCTTTACACAACTAAAGAAGCATTGATGATGCTAATGTTATAGATTAGTACACAAGAAAAAGAATAACCATAAACTCATATTTGGTGTTAAAAATTGATACTTTGATGCTATTTTTTCTATAATATTTTTTTACTTATTTTATTTTTAATTGATAACATAAGAAAATACACCTCTCAATTGGTATTTTTTCTCTTAAAGAAGTGGCATACATTTTGTTTTATAAATAAACGGTGTAAACACCAACCATGCTAATATAGAAGAACATTTTTTCTTCAAAACTATCTAATTTTGGCATTGCTATCAATAAAAATAAAATAAAAATTTAAAGAATTAAATTAGAATTGATTGACAGTAAACTTTTTTTTTCTTCACATTATTGTATAACCATAAATTGTATAAATTACTTTTATCACCCAATCATGCTACATAATTTTTTTACATTGACTATATATAAAAATAAACTCTTATATTAGTTCATATAAAATAATATTTAAATCAAAATAAAGTTAAAAATGAACATGTACATAAAGGCTTCACTAAACACAGTATGGTATAGCATTCAGAGTACCTGATTTTCGCACACCCCATTGTATTATATATTCCGAAAATTTCCAAAACTAATTTTCGGAATATATGTTAAAAAAAAGTGAGAGAGAGAGAGAGAGAGAGACAGGGTGTAAAGATTAAAAAAAAAAAGATGGTGTACATGGGCTATTGCAAGACAGATCCACAATTTAAGACAACCCAATAACAGCACAGTAAAGCCCAACTAATAAAATGTGATTTTAATATCAAACATTCGTTCTTGGCTTGATCAATCGACATTCGACAAGGGCAAGCTCTGACCTTTGAAGCCCCAATTTTGAAGAGTGAGTCAATCCATTTCCATTTCTGTTTCTGTCAATGATATTCTTTGTATTCAATTATCCTGTACACTCCACTTTCCCTTTTCGAACTGGGTCTCCTGCAAATTTTGTTAATAACTACTTACTAGCCTCAGAAAAGTAGAAGAACCAAGTGAAATAGCATAAATTATAAATATGTTTTTACTTTTAACTGATATAAAGCCACATTCAGGTTGTCCCGATGAAACAAAAAATGATTATGTTAATTCATATGAAAACCGTGTTTTATACTTGATCAGATATTCATGCACATTGTATTTAAGTTTTGCCTCTGGTGTCGGAAACCCTGAATAAATGGGTTTGAATTTGTCATCACAGTTGCAAAATCTAGACTAGTGGTGAACATGGGGTTGGCTTATTTTTTATTTATTTATTTATTATTATATTATCAATGACTGAACTTATGTATCTCATTATCAGTTAAGACATGTCTGTACTTCTTTTTGGCTGTTCTGAAGATGTTGTTAGTTTATGCTCAGCAGGATATAACTGGCCTGACAGAAACTGAGAGGATGAAACGTAATAATAGTGTTTATCCCGCTGCACTTAACTGTGATGACATCCTGCATGAAATCCTACTTCGAATACCACCACCAACTATCTCCAAATTAATTATCGTATCAAAAATATGGCTGCGTGTGATATGCAGTCCTTCATTTCGTCGATGCTACGTGAGGCAATGGGGACAAAGTTTTCGACTTTTGGGCTTTTTTGTATGCAACTTTTTATATCTTGGAAGACCTCGTGATGGCTATCGTCGCCCTCGTTGGGAGCCTGCCCTCCCAATCTTGTCCACTTGCAAAGACGGTGATGATTTGAAACTTTCTGGAATCCTCAAACATCTTGGGTACTTCATTGATAGTTCCAAAGGCATTATTCTTTCTGGTTTCCATCCAAAGGCATATT
>PYAF01004908.1:1280718-1300476 GCA_007407185.1 Glycine tomentella
AATGGAAGCAATCCACTCTGATGTGCTCCACAACCTTAGCATTGTGCCCAAGGACGGCAGCTATGGTGGTTGGAGGGGTTGTACACTGGTTTGCAATGTGGGGAAAACTTGCCATTTATGATCCTCGTCTTGGAGACAGGTATATAGCCTTGATTAAACTACCAACAGGTGTGTTAACACATGAGCATGAGGAATCTGTCCTTGGGGAGTCATCTGATGGGCTTTTGCAGTATGGCCAGAGCAATAACTTGGGTCTGGAGATATGGATACTTGAGAAGGAATCAGGAGCCAACTCATCTATTTATTGCAACTGCACTCATCTGAAGTACAAGTGGATTCTGAGGTGGAGATTAAACTTTAAAGTATTATGGAAGCAGATGCCGTCTTTAAGCACACATTCTAAAGAAACTAGGATATTGTCATTCCTTCCTCAAAATTCTAAATCTATCTTCATTAGGTCGGGGTGGAACATTTTGCTGTGTGATTTGGAGACCAAAACGGTGGAAATTGTTAATTATCAGGGTCGTGGAGGTACCATTTCATGGGAATCTAGCAAAGTAGTTCCTTACTTTCTACCAGCTTGGCCACACACTTCCTCGGTGTCGGTGTCATGACAACATGGAACAAGGGAGAACTTGTCGTTTTTCAATCTATATGCACTTGGTCTTCTGAATCTAAAAGTTAAGGGTTTGTTTTTATTTTCTGTTTTCACTTTTAATTACAAAACTATCATCTTGTTTTCAATCTAAAGTTGTTTTCACTAGTTTCTATACAAATCTTTGAAAACAGGAAATAGATTGAAAACAAGGTAACAATTTTATAAAAGTAAACGGACCCTACTCTTTAAACTTCTTTGTTCTGTTTTGAAGTCTAGCCATAGTATTAATAGGACCTTCATTTCTCTTGTACATGCCTAGAGGTTGCCGTTTTATCAAAACGCTGAAAAATAATACTCTTTTGATTATGTTCTATTTAGTTCCGATACAGTCAACAAGCTGCATATAACGGTTTCCAAAGATGAAGATGCAACTCTTGTTTTTAACCGTTTTTGTATGGTTTTGTTAAAGTAGAATTTGAATATAGTTTTGTTTGATTATGGTAACTATGTATATGAATTTCATACATTGAAAACTGATGTCCTTTAACTTAAAGCAAAACACATTCGGTGTGCTCAAGGTGGTAGTTTGGTTTCTACTAGAGAGCAGCACCAGTGGAAGGTATTACACGCTAGTTTTCATACATTTGTGTATCTTTTTAGAAAAATATAGCATTGTATATGTATTAGAAAGTATAATATCTCGTATGAATCCTGTAGGTTCGGGATCTTTCGGAGCTTTTACTAATGCGAAGTATGGGTAAGCCTTGCCTGCTTAAGAGTCTAAACTCAGCTGTTTAAAAGATTAATAGCGTGTTTGATTCCACCTTAAGGATTCTATGTTACGGATGTAATTTTCAGCCGATAAAGTATTAAAAAAATGAATGTAATTTTCGGAAGATAATAATCATAGTTTTTTTATTGATCTTAATTAATTTGGGTTAAAAATAAAATGTGATTCTTCTATTCTTAACGTGATTCCAAACACACTACAAAGGTGCTTTGGATTTCTTTTAAATTATTTCATAAAGCAACTTCTAAAAAAGATTATTTAGAGAGTAAAAATATGTGTTTGAGAGAGATAACTCTTTAAATTAATCTGAAATTGTAGAGTATACATATAACAACAAATATTTTTTTTCAATTTCTCTCTAACATTATGACTTTTAATAAATGATGTACAAAAGGGATATCAGCTCAAAAGATGTTGTATAAACAATTGTATGAATTGTATAAATAATATTTTTCAAAATTGTAAGTATTCACTACTTCATTCTTTGATTATGTTTAACTCTTAATTTTTTATTTTGTAAAGTCATTCATTTTTTAGTAAATGATTTTTCACACAATTGAAGACTTAATGAAAATTTATAAATTATATGAAATAAAATTATCGATACTTGTAATGTCATGAACTAGTTTGGACCCTTATTCATTGTTTATTGTTAAGAAAGGATGTTAAAATTCATTGTTTCATAATAATAGGTTAAAATAGAACTCGAAAATAAAATAGAATGAAAATGTGAATTAGTAAATCTAAAAAGTGTCAAGACTCAATTAATTGAATAGATTGTATGAGTCATAGTAAACTCCTTGATACATTCTTTAATTAAAAAATTAAAAAATCCATAAATAAAGTATTTGTTGATAGACACTGTTGGGCTTAGGCAATCATCATTCATTCATGTAAAATTTGGTGAAATTTCTATGTTTCTAGGTACAAAATCTTATCCTAAGAAAAACAAGGTGCCAACGAGTGACATATCCCGATAGAAAAGGAGATGGGGAAAAATTGATGGAAAAAGACTTGTATGCTTGTGCCCAGCAAGATCTGCACTATGCATGTCATCCCTTTTTCAAACTAGTAAAAAATAAATTTCGCATGTTAAATACAATATTCTTTCCGAGGTAACTAAAGCACAGAAAAATCTAGTTTCCCCAAAATAAAATCTAGCTGAATATGATTTGATGTCTCGACAATTCAGTCTGGATGTGGCAGCAAGAAACTAAAGCCAGTGTTATCACGTATTACTGGTGGGGGCTCTATATCAGAGATATCTATCGGTTCCTTCGACTTCGATATGTCATCAACTGAAAACGGAATGCTGCAAAGTAGATATATGCTTCCAATTGGTTGACAAGGTCTAAACTTTTTAACATAATAAAACTACTAATTACTTATAATTAGTATTTCATGGTTGAACAATATCCGGCTTACCTTGAATCATCATCCAACAGGAAAGAATTACTAACTGCATTATTTGAATCTTCAGTCATCAACACTCTCATATTGGATATGACCTAGGTGAAAACATTGATACGGCAAAGCTCAACATATAGTTTTTTTTCTGCATGCCTCCTTCGATAGCTAGCTTTCTGGCGTAGAAGATTTTAAATCTAGCTAGTTTGAGTAGTAGTAGTTTAATTAGTATAAAGACTTACATCAGGGGATACGCTATGTGTGCCATACTTGTCATCCCAGTACATGGTGCTTATCCGATATAGCTGTTGTATACTCAGGACCTGTGGATACGGAGGTGAAAATGGTAGGTATTTGGGAAAGTGAATTATTAAGTAGAGAGTAAAAGATTGCTTTCACTTACTGGACACAGTTCATGAGTTATTTCATTCAGCGTTTTCCTTGGTTTCTGATGTATGACCTAAATTATGGGCAGGGAAGGTCAGTTTTTAATATTTTACTATCTGACTGACCATTAGAACAAGTACCATGCATATCAGATGGATACACGCAAGATAGATAGATACCAAAAATCCAATAGCCTGTCTTATATGTTTGAGCTCATCCCAAGCTGAACCGGCGTACTGCATTTGCATTTTTTCCCCGGAGAAGGAAGGGAGAAGGGTGGGGTTAGTATATATTTATACCTCATTAAATTAAAAGAATTGCATAGTATAACAGTAATGTGAAGTAATGCACCTCATCAGTGGCATTTTTACACCAATTCTCCAATTCAGCCAAACCGGATTTCACATATTCTCCATTGCTAAATGAGCAGCACTCCCGTCTTAGAAGAAGACTACAAGAAAAATGAAGATGCAAGATTATAAAAATAAGAAGTTTGGTTTCCAGAACAAAAAACAGCCCCAAAACAATAAAAATAGAACAAACTAACCTATTGAAAAGTTGGACATTGATGAAGGAAAAAATTTGAGTGAACACCTTACGAACCAAAAATGGGGGAACCTGCCAAAATCAAGCAGAAATGGGATTTAAGAAGAACATATTTTACTCCAACAGCACTAAATAATACATGCTCACCAAATAAAAAACGATAAGAAAATTATGGGAAGAAGATAAAATACATGAACCTCCCCGAGGTTTCACAAAATCATGTATTGTAGCCCTCCCTATATACATTAGCCTTCTTATTTTAATTATATACAAAATCATGTAGTAACACAAACCAACTTTATATATATAATATTGGAAATTAGAAAGAAAAAAAAATTATGTCTAACTTCGGAGACAAAAGTTCAATAGAAGCCTGTGATTTCACTATAATAATGTATTTTAATATGACATTCAAATGTTTCTGTGAAGAGCCAGAACTAGCATTCTTAGCGAATTTTGCTATGAGAAAGCATCAATTAGAAAGAAAGAAAAAACAAAAGATTATAAAGTCAAAGGAGGTTGGACTAACATGATTTGCTTTCAAAGTATTTAAAAAGTTCCCAAGGCTCTTCACTATCTCCTGCCAGTGAGCAATCAAAGCTTTCTGGGCTTCAGTGGTTGCAGCTGAACGTGATGATCCCTTAACAAAGCTCGCTCTGGATGTTCTAGGCGCCTATTTCATCATGTTCAATTCAAACAATACATATTGAATCAGTGAATTTAAAAGGCAATCCAGCAAAGGAAAAGCTTAATAAATTTGCATGGTAGATAATGAAGAAATTGTTATACCTGGATGCATAACCCAAGCAAGGGAGAAATTTCTTTCTTCAAGTTATCTCGAATCATTCCATATATCTTTTCCACATAAGCTGTGAGCTGTTGTTTGAAAAGAAGAGCAGGGTACTTGGCTTCAACTTGTCTCGACGCATCTATGCCTCCGCTCATGCTACCATTGATTAGGGAAAGATTGACTCCTGCTGGAGTTCCACGGAAACTCTGCAACAAAATTAATAAGAAAGACCTTACTTTTACTTATCTGAAGAAGGAAAGTTTCTGAATTGAACTTAATCTGTTTAAATAAGTTGTATTTACTTACATGAGTCATCCTCCCAAACAGGGTCCCTGACGAAGAACGACGCCGTTGAGGAGCCATTCCAGCAGCACCACTTGCCTTAAGTGTGCGCTGGAGTAACAGGACAATTGTAGAGGTGTTGGATAACCAATAAGCCAAGACATCATTGTTATCCTGGGTCTGAGGTCAAATAAAACTTATTAGTGAGATAAATATGCCAAAGAAGGAAACTTATCACACGAAAGTTCAGCATTTTGCACCTCAATTGAATGGCCAATAGTTTGAATTATACGATCAAAAACGCTAGTACGGTCAACTTCAAATGATCTCCAATGCAAGAGGCATTTGTATATGATACAAGCAGCAATTGGTCTATTCCCAGCAAAACCTAGGTGTTTAGAAATGAATTTAATGAGTAACTCTTGGTTCTCTAGTTGTTTCTCATTTAGTGACTTCTGTGGTTTATCCTCCACTTCCGAAGATTCCCTGTGGTTCATTGATGTGCTATGCATATCCTGATTAGTTTATCAAGTGAAAAACGAAGACAAGTCAAATCCTCATATACATATCCACAACAAGTAACAAAGATTTAAAATGAATTTAGTTACCAAAGTTGTCTTTGCTTCAACTCCAAGATGTCCACTGTCCGTTCTCTATCAACAGAGATAATAAAAAATGCTTTAAACCATCTTTGTATTCATATTTTTATTATTATGTTTATAAGATTCATTCCAAGGAGTACCCGAATGATTGATCTAGAGCGTCCTGAGAGGAACTTATTGGGTGCCATGGACACGGCTTGTTGACGCAGAACTTGATTCTCTGATTCTAAATTAGTAATCTTCTCTTCTAGCCTAATCAAAGAATTATGTGGATTTGGTAATTCATCTCACTTAATTAGATATAAATTCATCCGGCATAGTAGTAACAATAATAATTATTATTTTTACTCAGGGAAGAAGAGACAGAAAAAATAATGTTTGATCAAAGTTTACCAATAATGTTACATTTACCATACTCCTCATGAGAAAGAAACTCCAAAAAGAATATATTACCTGGTTAAGGATTCTTGGAGTTGACGAACCTTCTTCTCTGTGTCTTCTAATTTTTTCCCCCTTTCTTCACTACAAGCTTGGGCTTCATTATATTTCTCGTCAGCTTTCTGTTTCTCTGACTCAAGGGATGTCTGTGAGAACAAAAATCCAAGGCAACAGCATTTAGATGAGATAACCATTATACACAATAACTTAAGTATACTGCTATGAGCTTAAAAAGAGATTATGTTACTCATGCATAAACATTTAATTTGATCATTCTTATCATCATGTGGTAGCCCATTAACCATCTGATTTTCATCTATTATGAATAATATATTTTGTTAAGTATCAAGTATTAATTAGAATTTAGAAGAGACTGCACAATGATGTCAATTCACTTTATTGTTTCGCACATCAACAGAGCTTGTTGATCCTCCATGGCTTCCAAAACCCTAAATTCCCAAAATCCTTCTCCTGTTTTCTCTTCTTCATCCAATGTTTCTTATCTCAATGAAGAAGATCGATCTCTTGATCGCGTTAATCCTGCGTATCTCGAGTGGGAGCATCAACATCAAATGCTACTTGTTTGGCTTCAATCGACACTATCCAGTGAGATTCTCTATCGTGTTCTAGGTTCATGTCATTCTTATCAAGTTTGGGACAAAATGCATGCATACTTTCATCGTCAAAATCGCATCAAGGAGCGTCAACTTCGATATCAGTTGTGCAATTCCTCTCTTGATAATAATCGATCTATTTCTGAGTTTCTTAATAGTGTCAAGGCTCTTGTTCCAGTCTCGTTTCATGAACAACTTGATTTGATTCTTTAAGGTTTGCCTCAAGAATAAGATCCTGTTATAACACTCATTGATATCAGATATGATTCTATCACAATAGAAGAAGTCAAAGAATTGATTCTTGCTCATGAACTTCGTTGTCAAAACTCAAAAGTATCGAAAGAAAAGTTCTGATTCTACTTTCTCTCCAACAGTTAATGTTGCTCATGCTCAAGCTGTGAATGCTAATCACTTACAACAAGGTTCTTTTCGTAATTCAGTTCAATGCCAAAATTGTCAAAAATTTGGTCATGCTGTTTTCCATTACCATCAGCGCTTCAATTTTCATTTTCAACTTCCATTTTCTACCAATACATCTGGTAACAATTGGCTTCACATCAAGGCAATTCCAATTTTCATGGTAACTCATATTATCATGGTGGCAACTCTGCTCAAAACTCAGTGGTCCTATTCCTATCCACCTACCTTTCAACTGTATCCAGTGAACTCAACTTCACCAAATCAGTGGGTTCGACCAAAATTTCCTAAAGCAATGGTGGCTAATTCATACCAGTCCCACACTCAGACTTGTTTTCCTGATTCTGGTACCTTGTATCACACGATGAATTCGTCTCAAAACCTTCAACAAACCACTCACTCCTTTTGAGGGTCCAGATCAGATATTCATTGGGAATGGGCAAGGTCTATCCATCTCTTCTTCTGACCTCTTCTAAAAATAGTTAATTAGCTTAGCTCTGTCTACAAGTTAGGCTATGTAATGTCTGTTGGAAATAGGACCATTATAGGAAATAAGAGCATTTTTAATGTAGTTTCTCTTTCCAAGTAGCCTAGATACTTTGTATAGTTAGGTCCAATGCATCTTTCCATTGAAATTCTTTTCTGGACCTCACTCATATATGCCAAATCTTTAGATGTTTGATAATTGTTGTGCATACGTTCATTTGAATTACAAATAATAGAATAGTTATCTACTTTTCTTGAATTTTTGTTTTAGTTTAGCCTCAATTTAGTTAGGAAATAGAGTTTTATAAAATCTTAGATTGTAAATAAAATTTTAATCCTTTTCTCCTAGTTTCTACTCTTTTTTTGAAGGTTATGGAGCCCCAATTGAAGATGTCATTCACGATGTCTTGCCCAACGAGAGTAATTGTTCAGACAAGGCCACATGGCAGCTCAAGTGTGAAGAAGAGTTGTCAACTCATCAAAAGAACTCGTCCAGCAAGGAGAAACTTGACCAGTGAGTAAAGGCCATTGAGTGAAGAAAACAAATTAAGAATTTCAATTGCCAAAAAATTCCCTCAGCGAGTTGAAGTTCGTCCAGCAAGTGAAATCATATCTAAAGTGTCTTTTGGAATTCGTAAAGAACTCATCTAGTGAGTATGTCTCGCCCAGCAAGTAGACCGCACTCTAAAGTGACAAGACAAAGGCCTTAGTCCCGATATAAAAGGACATTTTCTTGAACTTGAATATGGGGCATTAACCTAGGGTTGTGTGCGGCGAATGAAGCTCCCATCTACCTCTATCTTCCATATTGTAATTTTAAGGTCTCTCATGACAATGAGAGGCTAGTTCATCCATTATTTGGGGATTTGTTTACTAAGCTACTCTCATGTAATTAATCTTTATATTTATTCAGTGTCATTTCCTATGTTATTGCTTCCCTCCATTTTGATTCCTTGTTTTATGATTTGATTACCTTAGCTTCAATTCTTTATTTTTATTGTCATTGGAAAATACTTGAAAATTGAGTTTTTAACAGAACATCTAATGAATGTCTCATCTAGAGATGAAGGGATGTTTGCTAGTATCATTAGTGATCAACCATATGAACATCTTTCATACTTAAACTGTCATTGGGAAATTTTTTTGAGTAAGATTTGAAAGTAGTATCTAATCGATGTTATGTCTAGGGATGAACTAACATTTGTTAGCCTTGATAAACCTTTGTTCTTGAATCCAAGTGGTTTAGCTTGACTTGCTAAGGGATTAAGAGTTGAGTTAAACAACTTAGATTCTCTCATATGAGGGATCATGGTTAGAGCACTATAGTAAGTTAAGGTAGCTTTAGAGTGAACATTGGATAAATAAAACCTATATAACTATTGAGATTGTTAACTTAGTGTACCTAAATCCCCACCACTTCGTTTAATTTGCAATTGGTTCATTTTTCCTACCAACTGTTTGTGTTTTTTCTCACCTTTTAATTGTTCTGCTTTTATTGTTTTTTTAATCATCTTATCTTAAAAACCCAAATTATCCTTTGTCTAGTTGTTGAATTTGCACAAATAGCTTGATACAAGCAAAAGTCCCTATGGATATGATACTTAGACTTTTCCGTTTTATACTATTTGCACGATACTTTGGTACGCTTGCCAAGGATTCAACAATGTTATGAAACTTTGTTCCAATTAACCAATGAAAAGTAGTAAAAGAGGCATAAGAATTCATGAGCCACTCAAAGAATGTTACAAGTTTTTTGCGTTGAAGTACATATTCTCTACAGTATTTCATTTTAAGAAGCATTTTATGCAGATATAGAAGCATGATTGAAATTGGGGTTGCCTAACAAAGATTAGATGCTGTGAAACCAAATTTTCTTACCTTTAGACTCTCAACTTCCACTGTTAGCGATTCAATCTTCTGAGTGTCTTCAACAATAACCTGAATTTCTTTAACAACAGGAGGTGCTTCTTCAATAGCTTTCTTTGCATTCTCTCTCTCCTTTATAAGCAATGCATTGGATTCATCAAGTTTGTTCTGCATCTCCTGCAGTGAATTCTTCAGTTTTGCTATCTCTTGTGATTTGGATTCTTCTAGGTTGGTCTGCAGGATTCAAAATAGTTTTCTTTAGGGCTGTCTCTTATCCTGAAATTGATCTCCAAAATTTATGTATCTGCAAAGCATATATCTCACCCTTAAACTTTTCTCTAGTTGAAGACGCCAAGTGATTTCCTCCACTCTTTTTTCAAGCTTGTCCTTTGCATCTTTAAGCGCACCAGTTTCTCTTGCAGCCTAGCAAAGGGATACTAACGTCAAATTGAGAGTAGATAGAAAGATGTAAAAGAATCAGGAATAGTAAATAAAGCAAGGTTTGTGGCTTTGTGCTACTTAAACATGAAACAATGAGTCATAAACGCAGCTTGATTGGTTCCTTTTGATCATTCAGAAAACTATTAAAGAAAAAGGATTTTTTTGGAGAAATATCGCATGACCTTCACTTCAGCCCATGTGGATAGGATGCTCTTTTCTTCTGTTCAACAAAAGATTTATTTTATATCTATTACACATGTTTCACGTTCAAGATATGATTAGCTAAAAAAGTTAAAATAGAAAATAAAATGAGAATGAAAGTTTTGGCTCCTATAATCAGAAATGAAGTTAAAATCCAACTTCAATTTTGGAGATAGACAACTTTTATTTTGTTGTTTTCCCTATATGAAGATAACAATGATGATAAACAAACATATGAACATTGTTTAAAACTATAAGCCTTTCTGACATGAAACTTGCTTTGGTAACAGAAAATATCAGATATTATTTTTTGCCTTGTATGACTTCAGCTATATCGGTTGGATGCATTTTCATTCCCCTGTTTCTGAGGGTTCTGTTAAATGATGGGGGTACTCAAAAAGATAAATTAGGAACAATGGAAAATGTAGAAACTTACCATTTTCATTTTCCTAAGTTCTTTCCTGCCCATGCGCCCCCTCCATCGGCATTGTGTGACAATTGAACCTTTCTTGAGCTTCTTATAATATGAAGCAGCTTTGTGGCACCGATACCGAGCCTGCAATTTTTCGAGAATTTAAATATTGAATACTGATGACCCTTATCAATGCTCCTAATCATATATTAGTCAACTGTAACCTGAATAATGATGGAAGCTTTAGTCTGTTTCCTAAATCTGAACTCTTTAAAGGAAGCAATTGCCCTTAAAGCTGTTTGCAAAGTAAGTACTGATGCTTGGAGTTTAATATAGGTATTCCTAGCTTCATATCTGCGCATGTTCTTTTGAATTTTCACAGCAGCCGCCTCCCTTCTCTTGTGCTGATAAAGTTTGAAGGCAAGTCTTCCTATAAAAGATATTATAAATGTGAAAATTAAAAATATGTAGAGAAAGGAGACTGATTAAGCAGTAAGATGTCCTACAGAGCTGAGATATGCCATTCTATTTAGGAAGTCCAGACGATATTGCACCCATCCTATTCCTACCTAACAAATGATTTAGGTTATTTCACTTTTATAATATTTCACCTCTGCACACAGACTGCATATATATAGTCTTGTTTCGTAGTTCAAGATAATGTTTGCGAGCTTGATGGGTTCGTATACGCCGTTGGATAGTTTTTGCTGCATTACTGAGTTTTTGAGCTCTCTGTGCATCTAGTTCAGCCATCTGACCTGCTCTAAGGAATACCTTTGTTTTTCCAATCTACACAATTGACAGCCAATCAAATGAACATTGTGGCCATGAGTGTGAGTGGAGCATAACTACATACATATATGCATGTTATGTGATGCGTGATTGCACAATATCCTTGTTCACATTAATTATTAGTTATAGCTGAAAGAGGTATTATATATTAATGATACAATATCCATGAATTGTAGTTGTTGCTATGGCCACAGGAGCTTTAATGATATGTAAAAAGGAAAACAAGAGTCAAATAATAATTCTGGCGAAACATTTTGAAGTACCTGATATCCTTTAAGCCCCGCTTTTTCCAGAATCTTTTGGCAAACCATCTTCTCATCATGGCTGCCCATAGGTGAAAAAACATAGCAATTTAGCACCCGGGAAATTTGGTACCAAACTGTTTGAAAACATAAAGCCAAAAATTTCTTCCTCTTGAGCATAAAAGATATGTAAGAAGAGTTCTTACTGTGCTTCTGTGACATCTGGAGCAAGAAGGGAAAATCGGTTTACAAATTCAAAGAAAGCACGGCGAGTAGGGTAGCCAGCACAACTGATTCTGATTGCTTCTAAAACACCCTGTATGGGCAAGCATTAGAGACAACTGAAGAAAGGTTGAAAATGTGAAGATACCAAGGCCATACTTTTGTACTAGCCATCGTACAAAGAGTTAAATAACGGAGGAATATCAAGTTAAATTTTCAAACTATACTCACACCACAGCGAAGTTGTTGCATAATGTTGGCATTCTCAAAAATTGCTGGCTTGAGGAGGTTGTTTGGTTTCACACATCTAATGTAATGAGGCTCTGTAGAGCTTAGTATTTCCATTAATTGCTGTAGTTGCAGCTGCATCATTCGGGATAGAAAACATGGTTTGTTAGCACCCTGATTGTAAGATTACGGTTCAATTTTGATGGCCATGTAATGGGTACATGTTGATGCATCATGCTTTTTATTTTTTGTGACAAAGTCCATACATTTGACAATGAAGACCAGAGAAAATAATGATACCTTAAATCGAGAACCAATTGAAGAAAACTTGGAAGACTTCGATGTCTCTACTGGAAGTGGAGGAAAAAGGCCTGCTACAAAAGGACATTTAGAAGCACCCAATAAATCTTGATGTTCAGGAACCACATAATCCTTGTTTTTGTCTAAAAATTGGTCAGACCGGTACTGCACCTGCACATTTATGACAGTAGAAATAATGAATTAACAAAGATTTCTTATTTTTTGGAGAAGCCGGTGCCATGAGATTAAGTCATACCTCGCCAGCATAATGAGAAATAGTGAAATCTGTTCGAGACAATTTTGGCTTAATAAAGCGCTTATTATTCTTAAATGTTTGATAAAGCTTGTTTGAAAATGTTTCGTGTGTAGACTTTGGAAACATGCTGCAAGACAAGAGAAGGGGGAAGTTAGAATGAAGGAGTAAATCAATATCTATTGTAGCAGAGTTTTTTTTATTTAAAACAATATGGCAAAAGCTGGTCCATGTCACCAAAAGGAAAAGGCTAAAAATCATCTAGCAATCTAGGAATCTCCATCCTATTAATGAAGATATTCAGGGAAGAAAACAATATCTTACCAAGCTTCGTCAAGGAGTGCAATTATTCCTCCAGGTTTCTGCAATGATGAAAAATAATGTATAAGATTAGTACAAAAAGAAGAGGACGACAAAACTGGAAAGATAACCTGAAAAAGGGATTGAACTTTAGTTGAACTTTAAAGGGAGAAAACTGTAAAAGATTAGTATAAATGTGGGCAGTTGTTTTGTAAATCTTTAGTTGATCTTTGCCAATTGGGATTAATAAAGTTTTCATTACTTAAAGGGGATGTATAGTCCACAAAATAGATTGTGGAATGGAATTTAAATAGATAAGACAATAAGCATATCAAAAGCATAGTAGCATTAGCTTTCTACTTCGTTAAGTTTCTGAACATAGAAGTTGACAACTTTCGAACTCAAAATGAACTAAAAGTATTCAAAGAAAG
Organism: Glycine tomentella; assembly: GCA_007407185.1. Taxonomy (NCBI): domain Eukaryota; kingdom Viridiplantae; phylum Streptophyta; class Magnoliopsida; order Fabales; family Fabaceae; genus Glycine; species Glycine tomentella. The sequence continues at coordinate 1,293,764 of PYAF01004908.1, forward strand.
TGACAAAAAAAAAAAAAAAAAAAGAAGGATGGGGAGGGAGGGACCTTTTCAATAAGGTCCAAAACATCTTGGTTGTCAACAAATTCAATGTAGCTCCAATCAATTTGCTCCTTCTTGTATTCTTCTTGTTCCATCTTAAACACGTGCTGGAATTCATAAAAAAAGTGTTTAAGCAGAGAAAAGATGGTCATAAAAAATCTTTAAGTGCTTATCATGGTCTTAGATGTTGCCTGATTGAAATGTTGCTGCAACTTCTCATTTGTAAAATTAATGCAGAACTGCTCAAAACTGCAGAGCATGATAGGCTGAAAATAAGTTACAAAGGATTGAAAACAAGCAGAGGTAGTTGCTTTCAATATTTTCAGTAGTGTGAAGTATTTGTATAGATAGGCATGTTTCTTCTTCTGAACTCAATATATTACCTGTTAGATTTAAAGCTTTCAAAACCATAGATATCAAGCACCCCAATCAAAGATTTAGAATTGGAGTCTTGTCCGATTGAACTATTAATCTTGTTCACCAACCTGTTAACCACCACATTAATGCACAACGGATCAAAATCTGTTTACCTTGTGTATTTTATGGGGTCATTTTTCATTTTCAGCATCTTACCAGTCAAAGAGCCGACAATAAATTGTTTTTGCTAAGCCATCTCTGCTGATGGCTGCACTTTGGGGATCAAGGCTCCGTTTTATAACTTCCTCAGGGGTTATCATGACACGCTTACATAATGCATCTTCCAAGGCACGAACATCGCACCTGATAAAGTCAGAAATCCAATGATGGCAATCATCTTAAAAAGGCAGTCAAAAATCATATGGGCATAGGGAGTAATAATACAGTGGCATCCATACATAAGAAGCTCAGAAGTTGTTTTTAAGTGGAATTTGGCTTTGTCATCTTTTGGAATTGATGAATCAACTTCCCTTCCTTTGGCAAAATCAATGTTCCCTATATGAAGAATTGCAGCAACAACTCTGAAAATTGCTTCCTGACAAAAAGACAGCAAGGGGAAGCAGAGAGGTAAGAACTAGGAAGATCATTATATATTGTTCCATATTCTTTTTTTTTTTTTTTTTATATAGAACACAGATATCCTTCATAGGGGGCAATCATGTTTGAGTCTTGTGGGAACACTATGAGTAGCAAACTCTCCTTCCAACTATTTAACGTAAATGCATGTCAAAGATTCAAACTCGAGACCTCTGGTTAAGTTAAAACAATCATGTGCCAGCTGATCTACGTGCTCGGTGGTTCATTGTTCCATATTCTAGAAAGAAAGAAGCTAAATTCATACTCATGAAAAACAAATACCTGCTCTTTTTGGCTTATTCCGACAATATCCATAGCTCTCCTGGTAGCAAGATACTCACGGGAATCATTTATATCATCCAGTTCATAGCATTTTGACTGGTTAAGGTAATGAAACGTTTTGGGATGTCCTAATTTGTATTTGTCAATTTCCTGTTAGCAAAAAAATGCAATGAGTTTATTATATAATTAAAAACAAAATCCCTCAAAAAAGTGGATTATGCAGCAAGTAACCTCCTGTGGTGCAGCACAAAGAAGATAAAAGCAGTGGTAGTTTCGTTCAGGATCATTAATCTGGCAAACCCGAGATCTCTCTAGAAGGTATGTTCGAATGGCTGCTCCTGAGATTCTTCCACTCTTATCAAATTGGATCTCAACAAATTTACCAAAACGACTGCACCATTAAGCGAAGGAGAATTTGAAACTAATTTATTGGTAAAAGATTGAACTTAGATACACGCATCATGTAGCAATAATGTTTCATTTATGGAAAGAAAATTAATAAACAGCTATTTATTAATTTAGCTGTTGTCATTAACATATTATATTCTGGCAGTATAATAGAGAACTGGGGGAATGCAATGAGACAAAATGGCGACAAAGTTAATTTATTGGGGAGAGTGAAACACAAACAATCCTTTTGTTGCTCACATGTAACAAATACTCACAACAAAATATCAGGTACGTATCAAAGAGAATAAAACTAGAAATTATTTACTTCCCACGTGTAAGACTCACCTGGAATTGTTATTCCTGACAGTTTTAGCATTGCCAAATGCTTCCAGAACTGGATTTGACTGCACTCAAATCAGTTAACACAGAATTCTAAAATGAGTCAAAGTTTAATAGAAAGAAGAAAAAAAAAGAAGAGAGGGAATGTTATTGCTAGAAATAAATAAAAAATGAAAAAAATTATTAGTTAAACAAAAATTGTGATTTGTTGTATCATACTTCAAGAACTTGTTGTTCAACGGTTCGTCCTTCAGTGACAGCCCTACCTCCTAAGAAAGCAAGGTATCGCATAAGCATTTTTGTAGTTTCGGTTTTACCAGCTCCACTTTCCCCACTGACCAGAATTGAATTGCTTTTCCCGTCGTGATTAATCATTGCCCTGGTATTATTAATGAATTCATCAATCTAAAATTTGGTTCAATGCATGCAGAACCGGACTTTGTTTTATAATTAGAAGAAATTTAATTAGATTACCTATATGCAACATCAGCAACTGCAAATACATGAGGGCTCAACTCTCCAAATGGTGCTCCCTTGTATTGTTGCATCATGTGCAAATCATAAATATGAGGTAGTCTTTGGAATGGATTTATTGCAATCAGAATATTTCCCGTATAAGTCTGCCATACGTACGTGTACAGCAATTAATAAAATAAAATAGATAACAAGTTGTTGGGCTAATAAATAAACAATGCTGGATTTGATGATATTAAAGCTGGGAAGAGAGTGATACATACATATATTTCATTCAATTCATATCTAGTTTTTAAGTTCTGGAGGACTCCAGGCTCATGCAAATAGGAAAGCTTAGTCATGTCATCCACTCCACCCGGAGGAGCTTCTGTATCTTTGGGATATATATTTGATAACTTTGCCACAACCTAGTAATAATCAAAATAAAAACACACGTACACAGGTAACAATTCTTAATTACTATAATATCATGTTGTACGTTGTGAGGCTAGAAAGTAGAAAGCAAGCACAAATTAACCTTATTTCCATTGGTTGCTTCAATTTCAGCATCATTTCCTTTGATGATTTTGGATACCTGTCCATCAATCCAACATACTTGTGGATCTTCAACCCAGACATGAGAACCCGCAGTAATGTTCACTGGAGTCCCCTGCATATATGCATGCAGATGGAGAAGACAAGGAATCATCATTTAATTTGTTAATTTTGTTATGCATGCATGCATGTAATCTACGATAGGAGTATTGACGTACCATTATTGAGGTGTAATAAAGTGGAAAGTTTTGGTGGCCTTAAGCAGTATGTTCATAGAGACAAGTATTACGAGTTAGATCGATGCAGAGAAATTGTGAAAGAAAGAAGAGAAAGTGAAAGTGAGAAGTGGAATATTGTGGATCGAGTTGATCTAGTGGCTCTTGGAAATGACACAACACGTCCCGTCCTGTAACTTCGCCAACTTCTTCCCTTTGCTTTCGTGATGTGCTTACTATTCAACTCTCCTCTCCCACCTTTGACGGATTTCGGTCCATTCTCTTCTCTTCCTACGCTACTTCATAAACCATTCCAATTTAGTTTAATTCCCAAAATCCAAGTATTATTAACACATAAGTGTTCTCTAATATTAATGAATTTATTTGAAATTATAAATATTAAAAAATGTCAATAGCAATTTTTAAATATCTAATAAATTTAAATTAATACTAATAAAGAATGTGTTTAAAAGAATATATTATTTTCAAATTTAATATGAATTCAAGTTTTTTAATAAGGAATGTAATTGTAATAAACCTTATAAATGTTAATTTTAAAATTCAAAATAATTAGCAATTTTTTTAGAAAGAAGAATAATTGTGAAGTTTAAGTTTTTGTAATAATTTATTTTTCATATTTTTTAAATTGTTAAATAAAGATGATTCTCGTACCTAACCATTTTTTGAGTGAATTTCTAATACTTGTTAATTACATTCTATTTTACTTTGAATTAAAACAAAATCCAAAAAAACAATTTTTCCTTTAGGGTACATTTGATTTAGAGATGATGAAAATAGAGAGGATAAAAATAAAATAATTAAAACAAAATCTAAAAAAAATGAATCTAAAAAAAATCTTTTCAATATTATTTCTCTTTTCAAAAACAAATACACCCTTATTAATTCCTAAATCAAGGAGCAATTAATTGGTTACGTTGATACTAAATCACAATCTTGAATATGATAGTACTTTATTAATTACTTATACAATTGATACACTTTTTGCGCACTTAATTTGTTCAACAAACTTTTGGATGGCTACATTCACACTTTTTGTTTATTCTCACTAATAAGTTAGAATGAGGACCTTTCAACATGGGCACATAATCACTTTGTATTCCCATTATCAACAGAAATTACTTAAAGTTCAAACTTTGACCTTTCAAAATGACCCTACAAATAACGGTCAAGAGAAGAAAAGTGAATAACACCGATTAAAGATTTTTTATTATTATCACGAACTACAATAAAAAATTATAAAAAAAAGTTAAATTATAATTTTCATCTCTCTAATTTCTTAAATTTATGACTTTGATTCTCCTAAATTTTAATTCTAACATTTGATCTCCTAATTTTATAAATTAGTAATTATGGTCCTCCTGATATATTACTAACAAATAATTTTGATTAATTAAGTTATTAAGTTAATTATAAATGAATTAAAATCATTAATTATTAAAAAAAATTAATACAAAATTATTAATAATTAATCATATTTCGCCACAATATTATGTTTCTTCTCTTCTCCACAAATACCTATTTCACCTTCGTTGTTGCATGCAATTCCATCAGCAACAATATCACATTAATATTAATAGTCTTTTAACAAAAAAAATAATGATTAATAATTTATATTTAATTTATAATTAATTTAATATCTCTAATAATCACAATTATTAGTTAAGAATCTTTCCAGGGGACTAAAATCACCAATTTATAAAAAATTAGGGGATCAATTATTACAATTAAAAAGTAAGGAAACAAAATTATGGATTTGAAAAATTAGTGGGGAACAAAATTATAATTTAACCAAAAAAAGGATAAAATAAAATAATCAAATTCAAAAAAAAAAAATCTTAACACACTTTAAGGCAAACAAATAACTCTCTAATTATTACTTATAATTATAAAATAAAATTAATGGAAAAGAAATTATTATTAAGCCAACTAATACAAAAGCACATGAAAAGTGTACTTATAAATATAATTAAATGTGATACCTATCATAAATGTATGAAGTATAATTTAGCTAAACATTATAATTTAACTAAGCATTCATAGGAGACACTGTTATGGTTTTGCGATTTGTTACTGCTTGTGGCATATCCAAACCCTTATCTATCTATATAATATATCTTTTGGCTTTAAAAAAAAAAATCATTATAATGAATCTCACTTGTCTAAATGAGGATTTTTTTCTCATATTTGAAGACTATAATAAAACTATTATCTTAAAAAAAAAAACAACAAAACTAGCAGCCAAATAAAGTGTAGTATTTTCCTCATTTTCTTTACAATATTAGATCATATTGCAAATATGTAGATCAAAATTTCTATTGAATACATCAAGATTGTACATATTAATTAAGAGTTGTTTTAAGTACACACATTCTAAATCTTCTTTTTTGGTTAAATCTAATGTGAACATGTTATGTAGCATACGTCGTTAAGTCCCAAGATCCAAGAATCTTCAAAATTTTATCAAACATCACCCGAATTAAAGACTCTATAACTTTGATTCGGCTCATTTAATTTGCTAAAAAACAGCAGATGATCTGATAAGCTAATGTCCGTTGATAACGAGCGAATATATAATCTATATACTATTATAGAACTTATAGTCTTAAGAAAAATAAATCTTAATCATGATCAAAACACAGCTATATAAAAATAGCAATAAAACTTTAGAAAATGTTACCCAAGAAAGATCTCAATATGTGTTGGAGGCAAACTGGTTTCGAGGAAACCACCCTTGCCCCCCAATTATTGACCATATGATACAAAATGTCAACGTCTTGAAGAAAATACCAGTTTCTTTAGTGATCACTTAATTTGTTGCCTTATAATAAATATAATATATGTTGCGATCTGAATAGATTCAATAGAACGATCATGACTGATCCACGGGTCATACCACGTGCAATTTAGAATTTATGGCCTTTCAATAATCAATGCCTAGAAATAGAATATGCAGCAGCTTATCATAGCAAAAGTGGAATTGAAGCGCTGAAATGCAAACTTATAATTCATTAATTAGGAAATTAATAATAATAATAATAATAATAATAATAATAATAATAAAGTACGTATACATTTTAACAAGTTATTCATTATTAATAAGAACATAGATGGTACATTAGTAATATTTTTTCAAAATTTAATAAAGTTAACTGAATTAATTATTTTTATTTATATGTGTAATTAATGTCCAAAGTGTTTTATAATAAAGACCCAAAGAAAATACAATTACATTAAAAAAAGGGAATACTATTATTTCTATTAATTGTTATTCATTAACTAGTTAATTATATATTTCCTAATAAGAAAAAAAATTGATTTCATAATCATTAAAGAATTAGTTAACTTCATCAAATTAAGAATAATTGTATCTTTTCCAATTAAAAAAGAAATACTTTATTCTAAATTATCATTTATTAAAATTTGATA
>PYAF01004909.1:24796-36958 GCA_007407185.1 Glycine tomentella
CTGTAGTAAAGGACTATAATTATATGAATCATGGTGAGGGAAAGTCGCGGTTGTTACAAATAAATTACACAAGACTTGCAAGCAAAGAGAAAAGGAGTTTTCGTGAAAAATTTATAACTAATTTGATTCTAATACAAAGCGAACACAATATTTGATCTAAAATAAACCAAGCACGAGAGGGTAAAGAGAGGCGTTACACTGCTTGTAAAAGAATCTTTGATATAATAATAACTTTAACCTAGTGTTGGTTGGAAGCAACTGGATGTAGCCTCCAAGGTTGAGAGGTGAACCAGTATAAATTGGTGTGTTCTTTATTCTATTTATGTTCATATCTCATAGATTGAATTTGGGTGATTAAGAATTTGTCAACAAGATTTTGTTTCAAACATTACTTGAATTCCAAGGGTGATTTTGGTTGAAAGAAAGATTTTGTATTTCAAAAGGTTTTTATGTGATACGATCATCTTACATATTCCACAAATAGTTTTGAATAATATTTTAAATCCAATATAAACCAATTCACCCCTCTCTTGGTTTTTTTGATTAGTGCTCATTGTATTTTCAATTGGTATCAAGAGTTGGTTCTTGAAAAATATTCAAGATCACTTTCTTTTCAAAGAAAATGAACACAAATCAAATAACCTTTAGAGAGGGAGCTTCTCTCAATCGTCCACCAATGTTTGAGGGTGAGCATTTTAGTTTTTGGAAAAACAGAATGCAAATCTTTATTCAATCCAATGATCCTGGAGCTTAGGACGCTATTGAGAAAAGTCCTTTAATTCCTATGAAAACTGTTAATAACAAATTAATTCCCAAAGAATGGGATGAGATGGCAGATGCAGAAAAAAGAGTTGTCCAATATGACTTTAAAGCTAAAAATATGATTACATCTGCTTTGTCTTTTGATGATTTTTTAGAACTATGAGATGCAAGAGTGCAAAAGAAATGTGGGAAATGTTGGAAGTAACTCATGAAGAAATTGAGGAAGTAAGGAGATCAAGGAAGCATGCCTTGATACATGAATATGAGATGTTCAAGATGAGTGATACTGAAAACATTTCTCAGCTGCAAACAAGATTCACACATTTTGTCAATCATCTTCTAGGGCTTGGAAAGACATTTGATTCTGAAGGATTAAATATCAAGATTCTGAAATGTCTAACAAGACCTTGGCAACCAAAAGTCACAGCTATTAAGGAATCCAAAGATTTATCAAAAATGTTCATGGCTGCACTATTTGGTAATCTACTTGAATATGAACTTGAAATGTCTCAGCTAACCATTACTGAAGATGCAGAAAAGAAACAGAAAAACATTGCTTTAAAGGCTGCATCATCTAAGGTTGAATTGGATGAAGATTCAAGTGAAGAAGATGAAGATGACAACATGAATCTCATTGTCAAAAAATTCAGTAAATTCATGAGAAGAAACAAGAACAAGAAGTTCAAAAAATTCAACAAGAGAAGTGACAACAACAACACCTCTACCAACTTTACATGCTTTTAGTGTGGAAAGCCTAAACATATCAAATCTGAATGTCAAATATACTTAAAGAAGCAACAAGGTGAGAGGAAAATCAAAAGGAAGGAAAGACAAAAAATGCATACCTTGCTTGGAAAGAAAATGAATCTACTACTTCTGGATCAGCTAGTGAAGATGAGGAGGAAGCTAATATTTGTCTCACATCCACAATAAGTGATGATGAAAACTACTCAAGTGCTGAATCAGAGGTAAATTCTGAGTATGATAATATATTTGATGCCTTTAATGAAATGCACAGTGAAGCTTAAAAATTAGCTAAAGCTAATAACAAGCTAAAAGGAGATTTAAGGTGGCACATCACCAAGATTGCATAATTGCAAAATGAATTTTGTAGATTGAAAGAAAAAAATGAAAAACTTCTTTCAAGTTACAAAATCAATGGGTCCACATGTACATCTTCTTCTTCTAAGCTTGATAAATACAATATGTTACAAAAAGAGTTTGATGAATACAAAAGGATTCAAGGAGAAAAATATATGTTGTTACTTTGTAAAAACAGTGATTTGATTGATCTTTTGAGAAAGCTTTTTAAAAGTAAATGCAACTTAGCAGAAATGATAATTGTGCAGAAATATGCTGGAGATACTTCTGGCTTGGGATACAAAAAGGGTTCAAAGTCCTTTGGTAAAACCAATTTTGTACCACCAAGACAGAAGAATCAAAGAAACTTCAGCAATTCAAAAATCAATCATAACACTTTCTTTAGAGATTCATCAAAACCTATAATTTGTAATTATTGTATGATGAAACAATATACATCTTTTAAATGCTATGCTAAAAAGTATTATGTGCCTAATGGAGAGTGTATTTGGGTACAAAAGAAGAAAAGAATAGCTAACCCTTATGGACCTAACCTTAATTGTGTATCTTTCTTTGCTACTTAATTTTAATTATGCAGGTGTGTCTAAGAGCAAGATCATCATTGTGGTATCTTGATAGTGGATGCTCTAGGCACATGACTGGTGACATATCCATGCTAACCGATGTCATATTAAAAGATGGAGGTTATGTCACTTATGGAGATAATAACAAAGGCAAGATTATTGGTGAAGGAAACATTGGAGATAGCTTTAAGACAAAAATCAAAAATGTCTTGTATGTTGATAGCTTAAAACATAATCTCCTAAGCATAAGTCAACTATGTGACAAAGGGTTTAAAGTCTCTTCCAACAACAAGTGCTGCTTGATATGTGAAAACCAAAGTGATGAAGTTATTCACATTGGCAAAAGGAAGGTGATAAGCGTTTGTTGTAACGCTCCAAAACAATTTAACTACGCTAATTATGTAGCACATGATTAACCTAGGTCGATTCAGAGACACTATCAATATGGTTCTAACTTCAACTCACTAATAACAGTAAGGGGGGATTTTTATCGAACAGTTTATATGCGTAAGTAAAACTTGCAAAAACGTAAACTAAAAGATTAAAGAATAACACAGAAACTAACAGAATTGAAAAGACGTAATGTAAAACAGAATTAAAGCATCAATCCAGTTCACCTCATCAAGCTATTCGAATCATCATTGTTCTCAGAAATTTATCCTATTATGAAAGTCCATTCAATCTCATTAGAAGCAATTCAATAAACTTAACCCCTAAATTGATTGAAACCACAACCCTAACTGAAATATCATCCAATTAATCTGTGATTAATATTCAAAATTAGGAAATGAATCCATTTTCAATCCTAAAGGCATTCATAATCATGAAAACATAATAGCAATTGAAGAAGAAAGTGAACATTCAAACAAAATTCGAAATACCAAACCCCAACTCAAATTCTCCTTTTGCTTGGGTTGGATCCTTGGATTGATTGAGTATTTAGTCTTCCATGATCATCATCAGTGAAAGCCCCATGGAATAATTGCACGAAAATGCAAGAACAGCAAAATGAAAATGAAGAACAAGGAAGAACAGTTGAGAGAAAATAAGAGCAAGGGTCTTGATCCTAAAAACTTAAAGAGAGAAATGTAAAAATTGTTTTTACTAATGTAATGTATAAAGTCTGTCCAATGTCACTAATATGTAATGACTAAGTCTGAAGAAAAGAATGGGCCATGAACAAACCCATCAATTCTAATTATTTACTATTTAGACCCATAAAAATCAAATTTGCAGCCCAAAATATAAGTGCAGTGATTCTGACTTTGAAGCCCAAAATGACCCTCCAAATGGCAAAATTAGCCTCAGCTTATTTCTGACAAACTTGTAGATCGTTTTGTTATCTTTCCAGGGACTATTAGAATGCTCCATTTGGAGTTTCGTAGAGCTCTGTAGGTTCTATACAAGGAAGATAGGTCAAGTGAGCATGAAATCCAAAAATATGCTACAATTAGCAATTAAGTCCACTTACTTACCTAAGACAAAAACTGAATTAGAATGGAAAAATAAAATTCCAAGAGAAGTCAATTAAGCTAAGAAGGATAGAAAAATATTTAACTAAAATCACTCCATCAAAATACCCCACACTTAAACATTTGCACTCCTGGGCAAAACTAAAAGAAAGACTAAGAGAAAAATTCAAACTAAAGTAAACCAAAAATTTAAAGAAAGGGTATGAACAAGTCACACATATTTTCAATGGATCACAACAATGTACAAAAGTGAGAGAGATGAAAGATGGAAGAATAATATTGAGGTAACAAACAATCCATGAAAACATGGTCACAAAGTGCAAAGTGAAAAAATAGTCAAGTTTAGGATTAAGAATGCACCAAGGTGATAGAATTCTCTCAAAAGGTGACACTCAACCTCATATAATGTGTATGGCTTGTATTTACACTCAAACACCACATGTAACTAGCACATCCAAGTATTGACAAGCCTCTAATTCATTCAACTTGAAATACACATGCATCAAAAGATCAAAAGGACTTTATTAACTTGTAATGAATAGCTTAGGTAAAGGTGGATAAGAAAAGGATATTTAGGCTAAAACTTAAGAGAAAAGAGGGACAATGGGGAGAAAGCCAACAAGATAAAAGAAGGGTAGAAACAATAAGATGAAATTTAAAAGAATTTACAAGGATGAAAATGAACCGTAACAACTTTTATTGCATATTTCTTTTTTCTTTGCTTATACACAATTTTTTCTTTTTTCTTTGAACTTTTTTTCTTTGAACTCTTTCTTTTCTCTTCTTCTTTTCTTCTCTTTCAAATCAAAACAAAATACAAATACCCCACACTTGTTTGAAACTCACTCCTAAAACAATTCCAAAGCCCCTTTTCTCCCTAAAGCTAGGATAACAAGGTTTTCCATTTTTCTTTTTTTCTTTTTAGTTTTTAATGAGCTAAACAAGAAAGAAAAGGCTAAAGGCTCAAAGAGGGTGACAATGGATATCAACACAAGGATAGGTTTATTTGGCTAGTGGCTAAAAGAAAGAAGACCTAAATCATCTCAATCAAAGCATGTGCAACAAGGAATGCCAAAAGGCATCTGGGTGTAAGCAAATGTGCCAAATGGACAAGTGAAAGTGGTCTTATGTTGATTCTCTGGTGCAATATGGATTTGCATGTAACCGGAAAAACCATCAAGAAAGCAATAATGTGATTTACCTGCCAACCTCTCTAAAATTTGATCAATGAAAGGCAGAGGGAAATGGTCCTTGCGAGTGGCCTGGTTGAGTCTCCTGTAATCAATGCAAACTCGCCAACTGTTGGCCACTCTAGTCAGAATCAGCTCATTATCTTGGTTCTTCACAACTATGAAACCCGACTGTTAGAAATGAAGAAGATTACAAGGAATCAAGATGAGGAAGATTACAAAGAATCAAGTTGAGAAAGATTACAAGTTTCGATTTTACATGCCCACTCAATTGATGGCATATGTATTTGTTCAAGCTTGGTTCAAGAAGTTAAAGCCTCTTATTCCTTACTTAGATTGATTAACTCATGCATTCATTCATTCATTAAATCATGATTAAGTCATATGATATTATTAATCAATTGGTATGACATAATGTTAGGAATTTACGGCAAGCACACCGTGTTATCGTTGCAAGTTACAAAAATTTATAAAGTTCGTCTCCACAGTGATTTGAGTTTACTTTGGCTAGTTTAAATCTTTACCGGTTTAGTAGTCTATGTACAGATGATTAAAACGAAGGTTCATTTGTGTGATTTTTTATTGTAAAATAAAGATAAAATTACAAAAGTAAATAAATGAGTTCAAGTCAAGGAAGCGTAGGATTGAATTTCGTCTTTCTTATCCCTTCGATTAATTTTACCTATGCATTATTTTTCTATTCTTATTGACGCACACGTCTAAGTAACCTTAATTCTATTCCTCGCAATTAAAGTCCTAAGGATATTTTACTAAATACCGATTCCTCGTGTATTCAATTAGATACCCTAGCATTAAGATTCTATTTACGTGTTTAATGCGATCAAAACGTTAAGCCCTATTCCTAGCAACACAACGTGATGAGTGAAATTATTTGGTTCAAAACCCTAAATTTACTTTCCAGTCGCCTTTAGGGTTTAAACTCATGAAACTAACGATCACTTAGCGTCAAGCATTAAGCACAGAATAAAGTCACCAATAAGAAATAGGATAATGCATAGAAATTAAAAGAGCATAGAGATAAGAAGAGTATGTCCAATCCTAGAGAAACTTAAGCGAACATCGGAAGAACTTCCTCAAGAGAATCACTGAAGTAGCTTGTCATCGATCCTCTTTTCGGCAGAATCTCCACTACAAAACTCACTTTCCTCACTTCCCTAACTTCTACCCTCAACTATGAAGAACATAAGCCTAAGGATATGAACAAAGGAGCTGAAATTGGTGCAAAACTCATGCCTTGCTTCAACAATTCTTGGGGTATTTATAGGTGGTGGTCATGTCTGCTTCCACTCTCCCAGGTGGCCAATTTCTTCATGTTTTGCTCGCCTGGGCGAGCTTAAGTTATCATTTTGGGATTTGTGGCTCGCCTGGGCGACCAATTTTGCCTTAGGGAGCTCGCCTGGGTGAGCTTAAAGCTTAATGCTGAAGGTTCCTTTGGGCTTTGATGATTCTGGGCCTGGATTGTTTCTGAAACTTTCTTGTTTACTTTGCTCACCCCTTCTTCTTGGCTTTTATATGCTAGATACTTCCGGAATCTTCAAACCTATCAAAACACATCAATAATTTGGACGAATCTTCTCAAAACATACAATCATAACTTAACTCCTATACAACTATCATTTAACTAGGTTTCTAGGGTTAATTTGTAGATAAGGTTAATCAAAACAATCGGATAAGTGCCTTTCTATAAATCAAATTTTACTAAAATGTGGCACTTATCACATAAAGGCAATAAGGTTTTCATAAAATGTATTTTTCACTGTTTTAATCGATTACCAATATGATATAATCGATTAAATGCATATAAATAGATTTGCAAATTGTCTTAAGAACATTTTAATCGATTACCAATAATTCGTAATCGATTAAATTAGTCTGACTATGTTAAGTCGTTCTGTGATAATCGATTACTTCACGGAATAATCGATTATCTGAGTCTCTGCATAATTCACAGAAGCATTTTATCTGGTTTAATCGATTACCAGATTGTTGTAATCGATTAAATATGCATTGTTGAGTTTTTCACACTTCTTGTGATAATCGATTATTTGAGACATTAATCGATTACAGTAGTGTATCAGAAAATCCTGACCTCCTGGAATAATAGATTACAAGAAGGATTAATTGATTATTTGTTCTTGAGATTTTTTTCAGATTTCTGATGAACACTTTAATCGATTATTTAGAATTTTAATCGATTACATCGATTACATTAACTGAATGATCGATTACAGGTAGTTAATTTTGTTTTTTATAAATAGAAGGAGCTTATTCTGTTATGGAAGGATTTGAGTTTTCGAACAAGCCTTGTGAAAAATCACTTTCTGAGAGTTCTAAAGTCACCAAGGCGTATTAGAATCAAAAATTCAAAGTAGATTCAAGAATCATGAAGATTTTCATTTGTTGAGTCATCTACTCCATGTGAAGTTTATGTTCAAGCATTTTGTCAAAAGATTTCATCAAGAAAGATCATTACGTTCATTCTGAGTCTGGTTTGATCATTTAATTTCGTTCATTGCACTAAGGAATTAGAGGTGATATCTTTCTTGAATCCTTTGCTTAGTTGTTTTGATTAATATTGTGTGGTTTTGTTGTTGGTTGTGCATATAACAAATTGTGATCTTCAAAGTTTGGCTAGATAGGTTTCTAGTGGGTAGAATAGAGAGGGGATCTCTAGTTCTTAGATCTTTTGAACAGTCTATAGGTTTAGATTTTGAATTTTATCTAAGGAGGGTAAAATAGATCTTTGTAAGCTTGTAAAGATATTATATTTGTTATAGTGAAATCTCTAATCAAGGCTGATTATAAGTAAACTGGATGTAGCCTCCGGGGTTGAGAGGTGAACCAGTATAAATCTTGTGTGTGATTGAATATTTCTGTTCATATTATTCTTGAAGTATTATTTTTTGTTCATATCACAAGATTGGTCATAGCTCAAGAGTGGTTTGATTGAGATAAAGGTAAATTCAAAAGTTTGATTTCTTACTTGGTTTTAAGATACGATCCTTCTTTCAAGACTTCCGATGTATTAGAATTTTGTTTTAAATTTTAAAAACTCTGAGTTAAAACCAATTCACCCCCCCCTCTTGGTTATTTGCATAAGTGTTCATTATATTTTCACCAACTTCTTAGGAACCACTTGGACAGGTGAAACCCAAGTGCTATCTTTGATGGGATAGATGATCCCTGTAGCTAGTAGCTTCGTCACTTCCTTCTTCACCACATCAAGAATAGTGAGATTTAGCCTCCTCTGTGGTTGCCTCACTGGTCTAGAATCATCCTCCAAAAGTATTCGATGCATGCAGATGGAAGGATTAATTCCAGGAAGATTAGCAAGTGTCCATCCAATGACCTTTTTGTGGCCTCTCAGAACATGCATCAACTTCTCTTCATGCTCTAATGACATATTACTAGATATGATGATTGGAAGCTTCTGAGCATCATCTAAATATGCATACTTGAGGTGCTCAGGTAGTGACTTCAGCTCCAAGGAAGGTGGCTTAATAGAGTGAAGTGCGGAGGAAATTTCTGCACAAATACTACACACGGTAGCAGAATCATCACATGTACAATTACAAGAACCAAGATCAAAATCAGAAAAATCAGAAGAAAAATCAGAAAGTAAATCAGATATATCTACACTATCTATTGCAGCATCAATGATATCAAGAAGAAAAACAGAATGCTCCTCTACAGGATGTCTCGTAGCCTAAAAAATGTTAAACTGAACAATGTCATCACCAAACTCCATAGAAAGAGTTCATGCATGCACATCAATTTTGGTCCTGGCTGTCATCAAGAATGGTCTCCCTAGGATCAATGTGGAACCATGGTTGGAAGACTCATTCTCCATATCCAAAATGTAAAAAATCTGCTGGGAAGATCAAATTATTAACTCGTACCAGCACATCTTCAACAAGTCCAAGTGGAAGCGCTACACTCCTGTTGGCTAAGTGGATTACAACACTAGTGGGTTTCATCTCACCAAGGTGTAGTGATCTGTAACCTGATGTGGGCATGACATTTATGGAGGCTCCAAGATCACACATGGCATCTGCAAAAGTAATATCTCCAATGGTGCATGGGACAGTGAAAGTGCTAGGATCCTTGCACTTCTGTGGCAAGGTGGATAATGGAATGGCATCAACAGTTTTGCCCTGTATCAGTGCAGAAACATTTCTGTCCATCTTCACATTTCCCTTCAGCTTCCTCTTGTGGGTGCACAAATCCTTCAAGAACTTTGCATATTTTGGAATTTGTTTGATGGCATCCAAGAGGGGAATGTTGACTTCCACCCTCTTGAAAGTCTCAAGCAGATCAGAATCAAGGTCCACCACTTTCTTTGCATAAATGGCTCTAGAAGGGAAAGGTAAGGGAATCTGTTTTGGCACCATCATCAATTTTTTTACCAGCACCAGCATGAATCTTAGCACCAGCATCTGGAAGCTTCGTGCCACTCCTCAAGGTAATAGCACTCACATTCTTCGAATTAATAACTGGTTGTGCTGGAAGGTTACCAGAACCTTGTTGCTGCATCTGGTTGACAGTTGTAGCTAACTGTCCAATCTGAGTCTGCAGATCTTGGACGATGACACTAATATTTTGTTGAAACTGATGTTGCTGGTTGCCATTTGCTTCATCAAGTCCTCCAAGGAAGGTCCAGAATTGGCCTGCACAGGTTGTGCAGGTGTAGGTGCAGGTTGCTGGAACTGTGGCTGTTGTCTAAAGGGATGGGGTTGGTATTTGGTGGTGGCAAGCTGGAAGTGTTACTATGGAGGTCTAAAGGGCTGTTATTGTTGTGGACCAGGACCATACCTCAAATTTGGATGATCTCTCCAACTAGTGTAACACCCCAAAATTTCCATAACTATAGTTCAATAGATATTTATGAAAGTCTTAAGCTAGGGAAGATTTGATTATGTGGGTAAAATATCAATTAGAGACATTTCGGAAATGTTTGAGGAAAAATGACCATATTGCCCTTACCGTAAATTAGAAATGACAAAAATGCCCTTGAGGGTAAAAGGACGACAATGCCCTTGGATATTTTTAAGAATTACAAAAGTACCCCTAGATATTTTAGAAAGATATTTTAAGGTGGAAACTTACATAAATGCCCTTGGATATTTTGGAAATGACAAGAATACCCTATATTATTTTGAATAGATATTTCTATGATGGAAATGACAATTATGCCCCTAGGATGAAGGATGAATTTACCATAATACCCTTCAGGCTAGAAATGATCAGATATTCTTAGGGATTCTGTGAGAACCTGATGAAATTACAAGAATACTCTTAGATAGCATATTATTAAGATATTTTGTGACAAGGCACCTTAGAATAAAATTTCTATGGAATTTACAAAGTGACAACTTTGAAGTTTTAAAGAAAAATTGTATTCTTTCCCCTAAGCTTGCAAGTACACGTAAATAAATGGAGTGGAAGAGGCAAGAACTTTCAAGATAAGCCACTTGTAAAACACTTGTATGGTGTAGGATTAGCTTAAGAAGATTTTTTGAAGCAAATCTTCTCTTGTCTCCTTTGGTAGAACACGTGGATAGCTATAGACATTATTTCAACAATCCCAACGGTCAGAAGTTAGATATGTGGGATAGTAGTGTACCTTTAAAATTTTAAAGAGATCCAACGGTTAACGAATCCAGAATTAGAATTTCACTAAAACGGGTTTTGGGATAAATTCAAGAATGAAAGGAAAACATAAAAATCTTCCTTGGCAAGCTATTCCACGAAAATACAAGAAGGAAGTGAAGATTTTTCCCTAAAAGCTTAGCCATTCCATGTACAATACAAGAACGAAGGAGAATGCTTGAGAACTTTCAAGAAATAGGACACTTGTATGGTGAAAATTCAATAGCCATTAAGATTAAACCACTTGGAAAGCAAGGTCATAATGACCTAGGAGATTTTTCTATCAAATTCAACACTATATAAAGGAGTGAGTGGACCCAAAAAAACTGAAGCTTTTCCAAGGAAGTGTACGTGCAACACTTCTCATATTCTTTTCATCTTTTCATTTTCCAAATTCTACATCTTTTCACCCTTCCACTTTCAAAGAATAAAAGTATAACACAAACCCTAGCATCTTGAAGCCTCACGTGGGATCTAGGAGCTTTTAGGAGGAAGTTTATCTAGCTTTTAGGAGGAGAAACAAGGTATGTATAGGGGAGTTTATGCTAAATATAGTTGAGTATTAATTGTGTTAATTTGTATAGAATTTCAATTGTTTTTATAAAGAACAAAGTCTTGCATACCATGTGTTCGATGAAATGCCTCAAAGAGATAAAGATTGTTTAATAAATGATTGTTTGAATAAGTGACTTGAATCTAGCTTGATAGGTGATTGTTTAGGTGACTTGAATCTTGTGTATTATGACTGCCTTTAAGAAAATGTTTGATTTTAATTGTAGTTACATGATGGAATGCTTTATGTAACATGATGGGCGCTGACGAGGGCGGGGAGTGATCGCCGGTGTAGTGAGGCACGGAAAAGGAGCGGCTCCTAGCAGGCTTCCAGCGGGAGGGGTACATGAATGAATCGAATACACACCCGAACGAGAGGGATCCAGAGGCTGTGCAGGTTTGAGACTGTACAGTTGAAGATAACTTAAAAAGATTTAATAGTTACTACCTATACCAACAAGGTGCATATACTTTTCGGTAGTCCATAACATAAGAACTCCACAGTTAAGCGTGCTTGACTTGGAGCAATCTTGGGATGGGTGACCTCCTGGGAAGTTTCTCAGGAAGTGTGTGAGTGAGGACAAAGTATACTGAAAAGTCTTGTGTTGGTATGTAGGGACAGTCGTTGATCCTGCAAGTGGCCGGGCGTTACACTTTACTAAAGCTTTATGTGTTATTTAACAAAGTTTCATATATAGTGTTGAAGAGTTCTATGAATCCTTGAACATGTTTATTATCTTAAGCTTTATACTGGATTCATGATTGAAAGTTTAAGCGTATGAGATTTAAATGGAAGATTAATATTGAAAACTGAATATGAGATAAAAAGAGAATCAATCATGCATGTCTCAT
>PYAF01004910.1:25475-37428 GCA_007407185.1 Glycine tomentella
AAGCAAAATAAAACGAAAATAAAATGCTGATGTGGAAAATGATGCTGACGTGGCACTCCAATCTTCAAGTCCATGAATTAATTCCAAGCCCATTTAATTATTAAACTGCCCTGAAAATAAAAATTGGAATAATTAAACTTAGAAAATCCAAATTCGTTAAAATCTGAATTATCGGTCCAATTAAATCCTAAATGAGAAATAGTGCAGAATATAAACTATTAAACACAAATCAGGGATTAAAATGAGTACAGAAAGGTGAGAAAATAAAGGTAAAAAGTGACTCATCAATAAGTGTTGGAGTAAGGATTATACTATTGTTGAGGTCTAAATGGTTGTCCAGGTTGTAGGCAGAAATGTCAGCAACTTGTTCTTTTTCTTGGGGAGTGGGACATGCATTTGTTGGATGATTAGGTGCACAACAGATACCAGACAACCTTGGTTGATTGGCTGTCATCACATTCTGTTGTTGACCAATAGAAAGCTGTCTCACAAGGGATGTCAACTCTGTCAATTTATTCTCCAACCTCTAGTTATCAGCAACCATAGAAACAAAAACTTCATTTGCAGTAGCCTTGGGTGTTGCAGCACCTCCAATACCAAATTGTTGATAATTGGCTGCCATGTTAGAAATCAACTGTCTTGCAGCAAAAGGAGTCTTGTCCATCGAAACGCCTCCACTGGCTGCATCTATCATCCTCTTCTCCATCAACATCAAGCCTTCATAAAAATATTGGATCAATAATTGCTCATGATTTGATGGTGAGGACAGGTAGCAAACATCTTGTTGAATCTCTCCCAGTACTCATACAAAGTCTCTTTAGGTAACTGCCTTATACCACAAATTTCTTTCCGGATGGATGCTGTTTTGGATGCAGGGAAGAATTTCTCCAAGAATTTCTCTTCATGTCTATACAAGTGTTGATACGATCTGGTTGAAGGTACAACCAGTCTTTAGCAACACCATCAAAGAGAATGGGAATGCCTTCATCTTCACATAGTCCTCATGAATGTCATGTGGTCGCATGGTGGAACACACGACATGAAACTCCTTAAGATTCTTATGTGGATCTTCACCTGCAAGACCATGAAACTTTGGAAGCAAATGGATCAGACCATATTTGAGCTCATAACTAACCTCAGTCTCAGGATATTGAATACACCAAGGTTGATAAACAACATCAGGTGTAGCCAATTCCTTAAAAATTTTGTTATTAGCCATTGTATCAACAAAATTTTTAGAATCAAGATGTTCAGAATGAGAAATAGACTCAGAAAACACTACACTACTATCTAGGACTACACTTTCAAATTCATCTAGACTACTATTATGTCTGCTTAATTTGTGAAATGTCCTATCTATTTCAGGATCATATGAATACAAGTCACTTGGTTGAGACCTAGTCATGCACAATTCAACTCATTAGAGACAAAAATCATAGGAATAACAGAAATATCTGCCGAAATGTATGCCAAAATGAAACAGAAATTGGAAAACTACCTCAAACAATTTTAAAAAAAAATTCAAAAACACCATAGTAAATGTCTAAAAATCATGCTTGATTTTTGTAATTTTTTTGATGATTTTAAAAAATGATGAAAACTCAAAATAAATTCAAGTGGCCTAGATCATGGAATTTGGCAATTTGGACCCCCAGTGATCGTGTTTCTCCCTCACAAGGACAAAATGATGTATTAATTTTCTCCACATTCTGGTAAATTTTCAGACCATTCTGAGATACTTAGAGGCCGAATTTGCCAATTTTAACCCACACCAAACCCTTAAAGGATTTTTTTGCTTAGAATGGGGGATAAACTTTAGACACCAAGTTTCAAAGCCAAACTCCATAAGACCTAAAATTTTTGGACAACAAATTACACAACACACAACACAACTACACTACACTACACTACTCCTCTCCCTACTATTACTCTATTGTTTTCTCTTTTTTTTTTATGTTTTTGCAGCACTACTTCATCCACACTTCATAACGAACAACAACAACAATGCAAATATGTAACAATGTGCAATTGTGCAACAGAATGTCAATATGTAGTGAATGAATGCAAATATTTTTTCTCTTTTTATCTAATTATGACTGAATTAAATTTAGGACACAATGAACCATGTCCCCGGCAACGACGCCAGTTTTGACTATTGATGTCATATCGTTTCAAAACAAATAAACTACGCTAATTTTGTAGCACAAGATTAACCTAGATCGACTCAGAGATACAATTAATTTGGTTCCAATTTCAATTCACTAATAAACAATAGGGGGTTTTTATCGAACAGTTTGTATGCGATGAATAAAAATTATAGAAAAACGTATAAACTTACAAAATTGATAAGAGGTATTGTAAAAAGGATTAAAGAACATCAATCCAATTCACTAAACCAAGCAATGCGAATTATCATAGTTCTAGATAATGATCTTGTTATGAAAGTTCATTCAATTTCATTAGAAGCAGTTCAATCGAATTAACTACTAAATTAATTGAAACCACAAATCTAATTGAAATATCATCCAAATAATTTGTGATTAAAATTTGAAATTAGGAAATGAATCCATAACCTAATATGTTTTCAATCCTAAACACATTCATAATCATGAAAACTGAATAGAGGATTGAAGAAGAAAGTGAACATTCACACAGAAATTGAAATACTAAACGAGAACTCAAATTCTCCTTGCTTGGACTGGATCCTTGGACTGATTGATTGTTTGGCCTTCCATGATCATCATCAATGGAAGACCCACAAAATTAGTGCAAGAAAATGGAAGAACAGAAATGAAAATAAAGAAGAAAATGAAGAACAATGAAAGAAAATGTTTTTATTTCTGAAAACTTCTAAAAGAAAATACAAATTCTGTTTTTGCTAAAATGTAGTGTGTTTTTCACTAACTAATTGCACTAGCATATAATGACTGAGTCAGTAGGAAATGATGGGCAATGAGTAGGCACATCTAATCTAATTAATTATGCTAATTACACCAATAAAAATGCAACTTGCAGCCCAAAATGCAAGTGCAGAGGTTCTGACTTCCAAGCCTAAAATGACCCTCAAAATGACAAATTGGCCTTGACTTATTTCTGACAAAATTGTAGATCTTTTCCTTATATTTCCAGGACTACTCATATGTGCCATTTGGAGTTCTGTAGAGCTCTCTAGGTCCTGCATAAGGAAGATAGGTCAAGTGAGCATAAAATCCGAAAATAAGCAACAATTAACAATTAAACCCACTTGTTTGCCTAAGACAAAAACTCAATTCGAATGAGAAAATAAAAGTCCAAGAGAAGTCAAATAACTAAGAAGAATAAAAAAAATAATAAACTAAAAATGCTCAATCACCATCCCCCACATGGAAAAGGGCCAAGGGGAAGTCAAAGTGTGGAAATTGTCAGAAGGAGTCTGTAGGACGTTCACAAATTCTTGGCACTTTTTGTACCTTTGAGAGAAATCAAAGGCGTTATCCCACTCGTACTATCTTAGTGGCGAGGGAACATCCTCCTATGTGGAGATCGCATTTTTACGGAGGACATCTGCTATGTGTTTGTGCTCATGATTGGTGAGGTCTTTGGTGAGCTATGTGCATTGCCTAGGTTTGGGTTTGAGCTGCAGCTTGATCGAGCTCTTCGACAGGCTTTGGTCCTCTTTCGATGGTGTCATCGTGGATCTATGTCAAATGTGTCATCCTGGAAAGTTGTGTATACAGTTAGGGTCTGGAGGGTAGATCTTTTGTCTATGCTCATGATTGGGCTAGTACTCCCCGATGTGGGTGGTATTTGCTAGGCTCCTTGGTGGGAGGGTATGGTGATACTCTGAGACTTTATGCATAGCACTGTCGGGCTTGCCTCTGGTCTGCCTTGACAGTAACAATTTCTCCTTGAGAGTGAGCCTTGACCAAAAGTGGTCATGAGGTCCATGTAACCTCTGGTTTCTACCCTTTCTCCTGCAAAGCCAAGGAGGGGTCCAGGGTGAGGGTGAATCGTGTCTAGTGAAACTTCAAGCCTCTGGAAAGTCTTCCAATATAGGATGTATGTGAAACTACCCTGATCAATGATGACTTTTGATACCATAAAATTGACAATTATGACAAAGATCACCATGCGATAATCCTGGTTAACAGGGTTGATGCCCTTGAAGTCTTTGTCTGTTAATCTGATAGGAGGAAGGCTCCTTGGTGATGGAACATCAACGTAGTTAATGTCGATGTCCTGAATAGCATGAAGGTATCATTTTTGGGATTGGCTAGACGATCTAACGTAGGAGAATCAACCCACAATGGTGTTGATCACACCTCGAATTTGCTGGACAGGTTCATTCACCCTTTCTTGTGGAGGCTGAGTCTTGCGTCTAGGCTGGTATTGTCAGTTGTCTTCCTCTATCTTCCGTTTTGTCTTTCCTCCTATTAGCTTCTTGGTTTCTAGGTTGGCCTTCTCGGTATCCTCCAGGTCTAGTTCCTATAGGGTGGTTATCGGGTCTTTTTACAAATCGTGATAAATATCCTGCATGTATAAGCTCCTCGATTTTTTCTTTGGGGCCCAACATTTTTCAATGTTATGGCCACTACTACGATGATATCTACAGTACTTGTTCAAGCCTGCCCCTGGCTTGAAAAACAGTGGTGGTGATGGTAATTTAAACTGTACCTCCGTGTTGAAGGCTTCCTCCATGATGGTTGCCCAATTGTCCGTCAGGGGAGTGTAGCGCTCATACCTAGGTCCTTTTAGGAGAGGTTGGCGCTTATCCGACTTATGCTTTTTGTCCAACCTGTGTGGGTTGGTCTAGGTTGTTCCTTCGTGCTTGTCTCACTTCTGTCCGGCTTGTCTGACCTCATTTTAGAATTTGGACATTTCTTCCATGTGAATATAGGCCTTGGCTCATTCGCGTAGTTCATCCATGCTAAAAGGTGGTTTCTTGCATAAACTATCCACGAACTTTCCTGGACTCAAGGCTAACATCATAGAATGTAGCGCAACTTCGGGATTGAGGTTCTAGATTCGGATGGCTATAGTCCAAAACGGTCCATGAATCTTCGAAGAGGCTCATTATCTGCTTGTCGTAGACTGGCTAGTGCAGCAGATGTCAGTCTATGAGACTAGATGGTCACATATTGTGCACCGAATCTTTCGACAAAGGTGTCAAAAATATCGACGAACCTTAGAGGAAGTCTATCGTGTTAGAAACAGAGGGAGATGGAAGAGGATTAAGACAAGGATGAAGTCATGTGTCTTAGACAAATTTTAGCTTTTTACATGCCATTCAATTGAAGGCATTTGTAACTTGTTAAGTTGTTTGAGAACCTCATCTTATGATCCCTTGAATTGCATAAACATTATCCATTGGCATGCATACATGGTTTTAATTAAGTGACATGATTTGTAAAAAAGCATAAGGTTTTAATGGTTTCATAAAGAAGCCAATTTCTCATGGTTATGTTTTGAAAAATCACACTCTGCACTGACTTAATTGATTAACAAAATTGGTAATCTATTACTTAAGTCACGAAGAACTAATTAATCTATTACAAGGTAATGGTAATCGATTACACAGCACAAAAACACAGAATAGGTCTTCCTATGTTAATCGATTACCATTTAATATTCGATATCAGTTTTGAAATATTTGATTGACGTTGTCAGGTGAAGCTTTTTTGGAAACCTCGACCGGTCATCTTTTTTGGCCGACATCGGCTACGATTGTTTTCATCAATTTGGGTCTAGAATTTATTTTCTTGTCGAGGTCAATTATGTCTTTTTTAGGCTGACTAAATGCAAGAAAGTCGATCTCGGCCAAAACCCAACCTCATCTGAGTTCAAACGAAAAAACCCTAGTTTTTTCTCAATAGTTTTTTGGAAATGTTCGATTGACGTTTTTTGATGAAGCTTTTTTGGAGACCTCGACTGGCCATCTTTTCTGACAAACGTCGGCTAAGATTTTTTTCATCAAATTCGGTCTAGAATTTTTTTTCAAGGTCGGCTAAATGAGAGCAGGCCTATGTCAGCCAAATCCTAAGTCAACTGAGTTTGCACGAATATCTGTACCCGAATTCGCATGAAAAAAACCCTAGTTTTTCTCAATATTCCATTGACATTGTCAGGTGAAGTTTTTTGGGAGACCTCAACCGGTCATCTTATTGGTCAACATCGGCTAGGATTTTTTCGATCAATTTCGAGGTTGAATTTATTTTTTTCCCAGTGTCGACGAAGGTTGTTTTTGGCCAACTAAATGAAAGCAAACCAATGTCAGTAAAACCCCAATATCAGTTGAGTTGGCACGGAAAACCAAGCCGTACTCGCACAAATAAAACCCTTTATATTTTCCCGATATCGGTTTTGAAATATTCTATTGACGTTGTAAGGTGAAGCTTTTTCGGAGACCTCGACCGATCATCTTTTTTGGCCGACTTGGGCTATGATTGTTTTCATCAATTTTCGTCTAGAATTTATTTTTTTGTCGAGGGCGACTAAGTTCTTTTTAGGTCGACTAAATGAAACAAGGCCAATGTCAGGCAAAACCCAACCTCAACTAAGTTCAGACGAAAAATAAACCCTAGTTTTTTTTCTCAATATTTGTTTGGAAATGTTTGACTGACGTTGTCCGGAAAAGATTTTTTGGAGACCTTGACTAGTCATCTCTTTTGGTCGACGTCGACTAAGATTTTTTCACCAAATTTGGTCTAGAATTTGTTTTTTTTAGGTCGGTTATGGTTCTTTTTGGTCGGCTAAATAAGAGTAGGCCTATGTCGGCCAAAACCCAACCTCAATTGAGTTCGTACGAATATCCCTAGCCGAACTCGCACGGAAAAAAACCCTACTTTTTTATCAATATTAGTTACGAAATATTCGACTTACTTTGTCAGGTGAAGTTTTTTGGGAGACCTCGACCGGTCATCTTTATTGGCCGACGTCGGCTAGGATTTTTTTTCGATCAATTTCGGGGTTGAATTTATTTTTTCCCGATGTCAGCGAAGGTTGTTTTTGGTCGACTTAATCAAAGCAGACCAATGTCAGTAAAACCCCAATATTAGTTGAGTTCACACGGAAAACCCTAGTCGTACTCGCACGAAAAAAACTTTATATTTTGCCGATATCGGTGTTGAAATATTCCATTGACGTTGTAAGGTAAAGCTTTTTTGGAGACCTCGACCGGTCATCTTTTTTGGCCGACTTGGGCTAGGATTGTTTTCATCAATTTCCTTCTAGAATTTATTTTTTTGTCGAGGTCAGCTAAGTTCTCTTTAGGTCGACTAAATGAAAGAAGGCCAATGTCGAGCAAAACCCAACCTCAACTGAGTTCACACGAAAAAAAACCTAGTTTTTTTTCTCAATATTTGTTTGGAAATGTTCGATTGACGTTGTGAGGTGAAGTTTTTCGGGAGACCTCGACTGTTTTTGTTTTTTGCCGACGCCGACTAGGATTTTTTCGATGAATTTCGATGTTTAATTTCTTTTTTTTTTTATGTCGGGGAAGGTTGTTTTTGGCCAACTAAATTAAAGTAGGCCAATGTCGGCAAAAGCCCAAATTTAGTTGAGTTCGCACGAAAAACCCTAGCCGAACTCGCACGAAAAAAAACCCTTTATTTGTTGTCGATATCAGCTTTGAAGTATTCAATTGAGGTTGTCAGGTGAAGCTTTTTCGGATACCTCGACCGATCATCTTTTTTGGCCGACGTCGGCTACGATTATTTTCATCAATTTTAGTCTAGAATTTATTTTCTTGTCGAGGTCGATTAGGGTTTTTTAGGCTGAATAAATGAAAGAAAGTCGATGTCGGTGAAAACACCAACATCAGCTGAGTTCAAACAAAAAAAACCTAATTTTTTTCTCAATAATTTTTTGGAAATGTTCGACTGACGTTGTCCGATAAAGATTTTTTTGGAGACCTCGACGGGTCACCTCTTTTGGCTGACGTCGACTAAGATTTTTTTCACAAAATTCGGTCTAGAATTTGTTTTTTTGGGAGACCTCGACCGATCATCTTTATTGGCCGATGCCAGCTAGGATTTTTTTTGATCAATTTTGGTGTTGAATTTATATTTTATCGATGTCGGCGAAGGTTGTTTTGGCCAACAAAATGAAAGCAAGCCAATGTTGGCAAAAACCAATATCATTTGAGTTCGCACGAAAAACCCCAGCCGAACTGGCATGAAAAAAAAACCTTTATTTTTTATTGATATCGATTTTGAAATATTCGATTGAGGTTGTCAGGTGGAGCTTTTTCGGAGACCTCGACCGGTCATCTTTTTTGGCCGACGTAGGCTAAGATTGTTTTCATCAATTTCGGTCTAGAATTTATTTTCTTGTCGAGGTTGGTTATGTTTTTTTAGGCCAACTAAATGAAAGAAAGTCGATGTTGTCCAAAACCCAACCTCAGCTGAGTTCAAACGAAAAAACCCTAGTTTTTTTCTCAATAGTTTTTTGGAAATGTTTGATTGACGTTGTCTGGTGAAGCTTTTTTTTGGAGACCTCAACTAGTCATCTCTTTTGGCCGACGTCAACTAAGATTTTTTTCACCAAATTCGGTCTAGAATGTGTTTTTTTAGGACGGTTACGGTTCTTTATGGCTGGCTAAATGAGAGCAGACCTATGTTGGCCAAAACCCAACCTCAACTAGGTTTAGACGAAAAAAAAAACCTTAGTTATATCTAAATATTTGCTTGGAAATGTTCGACTGACGTTGTCCGATAAATACTTTTTGGAGACCTCGATTGGTCATCATCTCTTTTGGCCGACGTCGACTAAAATTTTTTTCACCAAATTCGATTTAGAATTTGTTTTTATAGGCCGGTTATGGTTCTTGATGGCCGGCTAAATAAGAGCAGGCCTATGTCGGCCAAAACCCAACCTAAGTTGCGTTCGCACGAATATCCCTTGCCGAACTCGCACAAAAAAACCCTACTTTTTTCTCAATATTGGTTTCGAAATATTCGATTTACGTTGTCAGGTGAAGTTTTTTGGGAGATCTCGACCGATCATCTTTATTGGCCTACGTCTACTAGAATTTTTTGATCAATTTCGGTGTTGAATTTATTTTTTATCGATGTCAGCAAATGTTGTTTTTGGACGACTAAATGAAAGTAGGCCAATGTCGACAAAAACCCAATATCATTTGAGTTCGCACGAAAAACCCTAGCCGAACTGGCATGAAAAAAAAACCTTTATTTTTTGTCGATATCGGTTTCGAAATATTCGATTGATGTTGTCAGGTGAAGCTTTTTCAGATACCTCAATCGGTCATCTCTTTTAGCCGACGTCAGCTAAGATTGTTTTCATCAATTTCGGTCTAGAATTTATTTTCTTGTCGAGGTCAGTTATGTTTTTTTTAGGCCAACTAAATGAAAGAAAGTCGATGTCGGCCAAAACCCAACCTCAGCTCATTTCAAACGAAAAAAAACCCTAGTTTTTTTCTCAATAGTTTTTTGGAAATGTTCGATTGACATTGTCCGGTAAAGCTTTTTTGGAGACCTCGACTGGTCATCTGTTTTGGCCGACGTCGGCTAAGATTTTTTTCACCAAATTCGGTCTACAATTTTTTTCGAGGTCGGCTAAGGTATTTTTTGGCCGGCTAAATGAGAGCAGGCCTATGTCGGTCAAATCCTAAGTTAGCTGAGTTCACACGAATATCCCTAGCCTAACTCACACGAAAAAAACCTTACTTTTTGGGAGATATCGATTTGAAAATGTTCGGTTGACATTGTCCGGTGATGCTTTTTGGGAGACATCGGCTGCTCATTTTTTTTGGCCGACGTCGACTAGGATTATTTTCATCAATTTTGGTCTAAAATTTATTTTTTTGTCGAAGCCGACTAAATGAAAGCAGACCTATGTTGGCTAAAACCCAAAGTCAGTTGAGTTCGAATGAATAACCCCACCACACTTGCACGAGAAAAAAAAACCCTTAATTTTTTGCCAATATCGATTTGGAAATGTTCGGTTGACATTGTCCGGGGATGCTTTTTGGGAGACATCGACTGCTCATCTTTTTTGGCCGACGTCGGCTATGGTTTTTTTCATTAATTTTGGTCCAGAATTTATTTTTTTTGTCGTGGCTGACTAAATGAGAACAGGCCTATGTCAGCCAAAACCCAACCTCAGCTGAGTTCGCACGAATATCCCTAGCTGAACTCGCATGAAAAAAAAATCCTAGTTTTTTTCTCAATATTTGTTTGGAAATATTTGATTGACGTTGTCCGGTGAAGCTTTTTTGGAGACCTCTACCGATCATCTTTTTAGGTCGTGTCGGCAACGATTTTTTCATCAAATTCGGTCTAGAATTTTTTTGCGAGGTTGGCTAATGTTTTTTTTGGCTGACTAAATGAGAGCAGGCCTATGTCGGCCAAAACCCAACCTCAACTGAGTTTGCACGAAAATCCCTAGCCGAACTCACATGAAAAACAAAACCCTAGTTTTTTCTCAATATGGGTATTGAAATATTCGATTGATGTTGTCAGGTGAAGCTATTTGGGAGACCTTTTAACACCTCTCTTTGCTTTCTCGTGCTTGATTAATTTTAGATGAAATCTTGTGTCCGCTTTGTATTAAAATTAGATTAGTTATAAATTTTTTTCACGAAAATTCTTTTTCGCTTTGCTTGCAATTGTTACTAGTCGTTTATATCTAAACAAATTCTTTCTTTCCACGGTTTAATTAAAATAATATAGTACAGTCCATCAATACGGACCAAGGTATAGTTTATATAGTCCCAAGTACAAGCCAACGTGAAATACAAATAAATTAAATTTAATACAATTCATCCACACATCTTCAACATCTTTTCTTCAAGATCCTTTACAGCTTGTGCTCCACTGTATCCCTGCTCGCCCAAATAAATTAGGGTCATCACAGGTGTCAACCACAGACACAAATAGGGTAAGTTTATGACAAACGAAGTTTGAATAAAACATACAAAATAGAATATATACGTAGAGGGTAATAATAATATTTATAAAATAACAACACATGGTTTCACCCACAGGTTAAATTACCCCAACTACACAGCACACGAATTAATTCAGACAATATACTCATCAACAGATATTCCACATACTCATCATGTAATGTATAAAATGCATGCTCATCTTTTTATATGATGCATGACTGAGATCTCAGGTTATTAGATTATCATCAGTGGCCACAGTCAGATTGCCCCATCCCAGTGGCACAAACTTATCCAACCAGTCGGGGTAGCCCAGTGGCGCGTAGGATAGTCACCTCCACCTATGTGATCATCATAGTGGTGTGGTCCTCACTGTCTCAACTACCCCCAAGTTCACAACGCCTTTGAACGCGTGGACTCAGTTTAGCTATCCGACAAACAACTCCACGGATTAGCCCCCGCCAAGCATCACTCCACGGATTAACCCCCGCCAAGCATATGCGTATGAGAATGCATGAATGATTCATTTTATCACATCTTTAATTATTCCTCTTCTAAATTCAACATCTTTACAATTTATGGCATATGCTTTTTAAACAACACGTAATCTTCTTTTATCATCATATAAAGCTTGACAATAATCTCAACATTTTGCCATTTTTCAACACCATTCTTAGAATCCATAGATAATCACAACATCTTTAACAACACAAGGATTCCAATATTTCATCAACATAATACAATTCTTTATTTATTTCTCAACATCAAAAGCATAACACCACCAAGCAACATGTTAATTCTTTATCAAATTATACAAAATTACTCAACCACGTATGCTTTATATATGTCAACTTCACAATCCATGGAATAAATTTATTTAACAATATATATACACCTTTGTCTAACAACCACATGAAACTTCATAAACCATACACAAATCACACTAATTTCACCTCATAACCAATTTTATTTCTTTGAGACCTTTTATCAAACACTTGGTGTGCTTTTATGGAAACATTCAATAACACATGTAAGAATACACAATTATTTGTTTAAAGCCTTCAGTCATGC
>PYAF01004910.1:37528-52670 GCA_007407185.1 Glycine tomentella
AATTTGCTTCAAATATCTCTTAAGCATTTATGTCTAGCTTTCTACTTGGACCAATAGGAATTTTCAAGCTTCTTAGCCTTCCATGTGGCCAATCTTGAAGCTTCTTAAAGTTTTATCCTTTGATCCTAGATCACACGGCCAAAGCTTGTATTAGGAATTCAAATCAACCAATTTTTCTTTCAATTACATGTAATAACTTCACTTGAATTCTTATTGGTCTATTTTGCTTTGAATTATTAAAATTACTAAATTACTTATTTAGGACACTTATTCCTCCCATAATTAAGAGAAAACTCCATAGATTATGTCCATCCTTCTCTTATAATTTTTCTGATGTCTGAGGTAGTCTAGATTAAGCTCTTTTCAACCTATCTTCCAAAATTTGTAGAAATTCTATTTTAGGTTTCTCTGCCCTCAACCTTGTTGATAATTTGTTATCTAAAAGTCTTTTATCCTATACTCAGGTTCCCACAAATTTCTGAAGTCATCTTGGTCATTTTTGACATAAGGGTATTTTCGTTATTTCACCACTCACACTAGGGGTATAATCGTCATTTCAAAAATGTTCAAGATATCTCTATAATTGTCACCCTAGGGATATTCTTGATCATTTCCAAAACATCCAAGGGTATTTATAAAATTTCCTCCTTAAAATATCTGGCTAAAATGCCTAGGGGCAATTTGGTCATTTCTAAAATGTCCAAGGGCATTTTCGTCATTTTCCCTAAATTTTTTTTAACTGCCTCTCATTAACATTTTATTCTAGTAATTGACTGTAATTATCAAAATTTTGGGGTGTTCAGACCTCGACCGGTCATCTTTTTTGGCCGACGTCCGCTAGGATTGTTTTCATCAATTTCGGTCCCGAATTTATTTTTTTGTTGTGGTTGACTAAATGAGAGCAGGCCTATGTCAACCAAAACCCAACCTCAGCTGAGTTCGCACAAAAAAAAACCCTAGTTTTTTTCTTAATATTGGTTTGGAAATATTCGATTGACGGTTTCAAGGGAAGTTTTTTGGGAGACCTCGACTGTTTTTTTTTTTGCCGACGTCTGCTAGGATTTTTTCGACCAATTTCGGTGTTGAATTTATTTTTTGTCGATGTCGACGAAGGTTGTTTTTGGCCGACTAAATGAAAGCATACCAATGTCGGCAAAAACCCAATATCAGTTGAGTTCGAACGAAAAACCCTTGCCGAACTCGTACGAAAAAAAACCTTCATTTTTTGCCGATATTAATTTTAAAATATTTGATTGATGTTGTCCATTGAAGCTTTTTTGGAGACCTCGACTGGTCATTGTTTTTGATCACGTCGGCTAAGATTTTTTTCAACAAATTCGGCCTAGAATTTGTATTTCGGGGTCGACTAAGATACATTTTGGCCTGCTAAATGAGAGCAGGCCTATGTCGACCAAAACCCAACCTCAGTTGTGTTTGCACGAATATCCCCAGCCGTTCGCACGACTAAGATCCTAGTTTTTTTTTCTCAATATTGGTTTCAAAATATTCGATTGATGTTGTCCAGTGAAGTTTTTTGGGAGACCTTGACTGGTCATCTTTATTGGCTGACGTCGGCTAGGACTTTTTTCGATCAATTTCGGTGTTGAATTTATTTTTTTCCACATATCGGCGAAGGTTATTTTTGGCCGACTAAATTAAAGCAGACCAATGTCGACAAATTCCCAATATTAGTTGAGTTCGCACAAAAAACCATAGCCGAACTCGCACGAAAAAAAACCCTTAATTTTTTACAGATATCGGTTTTGAAATATTCGATTGACGTTGTCAGGTGAAGCTTTTTGGGAGACCTCGACCAATCATCTTTTTTGGCCGACATCGGTAGGATTTTTTTGATCAATTTCGGTGTTGAATTTATTTTTTTGTCGAGGCCTGCGAAGGTTGTTTTTGGGCAACTAAATGAAAGCATACCAATGTCGGCAAAAACCCAATATTTGTTGAGTTAGCACGAAAAACCCTAACCCAACTCGCACGAAAACAAACCCTTAATTTTTTGCTGATATCGGTTGGAAATGTTCGGTTGAAATTGTCCAGTGATGCTTTTTGGGAGACATCGACAGTTCATCTTTTTTGGCCGACGTCGGCTAAGATTGTTTTCATTAATTTTGGTCTAGAACTTTTTTTTTTGTCGAAGTTTGCTTAGTTTTTTTTTAGGCCGACTAAATGAAATCAGGCCAATGTCTGCCAAAACCCAATCTCAGTTGAGTTCACCCAAAAAAAAAAAAACCCATTTGTTTGGAAATGTTCGATTGACGTTGTCCGATGAAGCTTTTTGGAAGAGCTTGACCGATTTTTTGTTTTTGCCGACGTCGGCTAGGATATTTTCGATCAATTTCGGTGTTGAATTTCTTTTTTTTTTTTCGATGTCGGCAAAGGTGGTTTTTGGCCGACTAAATGAAAGCAGGCCAATGTCGGCAAAAACCCAGTTGCGTTCGCACAAAATACCATAGCCGAACTCGCACAAAAAAACCATTTATTTTTTGTCAATATCGATTTTGAAATATTCGATTGACGTTGTCCGGTAAAGCTTTTTGGGAGACCTCGACTGGTCTTCATTTTTGGTTGACGTCGGCTAGGATTAATGTCATCAATTGCAGTCTAGAATTTTTTTTTTGTCAATGTCAGCTAAGTTTTATTTTTGGCCAACTAAATGAAAGCAAGCCAATGTCAGCCAAAACCCAACCTCAGCTGATTCACATGAAAAAACCATAGTTTTTTTTCTCAATATTTGTTTGGAAATGTTCGATTGACGTTGTCCGGTGAAACTTTTTTGGAGACCTTGACTGGTCATCTTTTTTTATCGACGTTGGCTAAGATTTTTTTCACCAAATTCGGTCTAGAATTTGTTTTTCAATGTCGGTGAAGGTTTTTTTTTTCGACTAAATGAGAGCGGGCCTATGTCGACCAAATCCAAAGTCAGCTGAGTTTGCACGAAAATGTCTAGCCGAACTTGCACAAAAAAAACCCTAGTTTTTTCTCAATATTGGTTTCGAAATATTCGATTGACGTTGTTAGATGAAGTTTTTTGGAAGACCTCAACCGATCATCTTTTTTTGGTCGACATCGGCTAGGATTTTTTTCATCAATTTTGGTCAAGAATTTATTTTCGCAATTGGGAAGGAAACAATATTACCCACCAAAATCATTAACAAAAATCCATGATTCCTATACATACTCAACAAACCAATCATCCAATGCATGTCACAATTCAAACAATCATGCATAGAATGATGCATGCACCTGACTCATCTATCAACATACAATGTGGTACCATATCCTAGAAATAGCCTTTCACAGGAAAAATCATTCACTGCCTATCAGGGCAACCCTGTCGTGCACTGGCCATTCCCTCCGGTGATCAACCAGCATCGTTAGGGAATTCCAAACCTGATGACCCCTTAGTACCTACGTTTTCAGATCACAGAAACCCATAGGTACGCGAGTGCCTTCATTCTATTTCCATCCATGCAAATGAAGTATGAAACATGAGCATCACCAATGCATGACTCGGCTAGGAACAAATCCTTCCTCGCAAGGGTAACCCGTCATGCATCCCCCATGTACATACATAACACACCAATGTGGGCTCACCAATGCACTGACGGTGGCTAGAAAAAATTCATCCTCACAAGGGTAACCAACCGGTCACTGCATCCCACGTGGACATACAAATCATACAACCATGGCAGCATCAATGCATGACCTGGCTAGGCTAAGAACAAATCCTTCCTCTCAAGGGTAACCTATCATGCACCCCATAGGTATCCATGTGTATCCACACCACACAATGACATTATCCACACAACATTATCTCTCATCAATGTCATTATCAACATCAACATCACATCATCTCAATATCATCATCATACATATCAAAGTCATCTCATTTCAACATCATCAACCAAATCAACATTATTTCATTTTTACATCATCATTATCTCATTCAATGATCACCAACACATTAATAACTTCAACATTATCAGTGACATCAATATCACCTCATTCATCCACAATCCATATTACCACGAGACTGATATATTAGGAAAATTCTAACTTAAAGAGGAGGACTACAATATAGAAAACACACTCTTATGCCCATTTAAAAATTTAATAAAGAATTAAATAGGAAAACATATCACAAAATTTGGGCAGAGTTTTTTTCCAAAAATCCAATCAATTACAACAACATCAATCACAGTTTTATTCATCAACAAGCCAATTCATCACATCCCATTAGTCAAAAACACAGTTTTTCTGGAAAACGAGCACACACAGGAACAAACACACATCAATCATAAATACATTGCATCCCATTATTTAAAAACATAGTTTTTCTTCAAAACCAGTACACATAAGGGACATGCAGTTAGCTTCATAGTTGGACACCCTGGCCCCCAACTATGATATCTAAACTATCGCCAAAATAATAAACTCCCCTTACCTAACTTGAAGTTCTCCCTGTTACAACCTATTGGTGTTGTTTCGCGATCCTTCGACTACACGTACTTGTCCAAATGCAAAGCTCTATATACCAAATGAAAGACAATTTAGTATAGATTTAAAAGACAAGGCCATTGTTAACAGTTGGGGGTCAAATACCCACTCAAATCAAAAAGGGGCTAAACGGTGTTTTGGGAGTTCACATCAAAAGTCATCATTTTGAAATTCCCATTATACCAATGTGATCGGGGTTCAACAAGGATCACATAAATGACATCAATTTCATAAAAAGAAGACTTTTACAACATCTCATTTTCAAAGGGTTTTCAAAGGATGTGTAAAACTCTCAATAACAGTACCCAAAACACAAGAGACACTAAGAGAAACTTAAACTAGCTAGAAGAAGACAAAAGAAACTAAGATTACCTCAAGGAAACCAAGAAAGAAGGTTTGGGAGCTCTGTTCTTTACCAAAACATTGAGATGAGTTTCAAAGATTCCGCTCCGATTAAAGTGTTCCTCTCCGTGCGATGGTTCAACGACAAGAAAAGCAGCTCATGGCGGTCACCAGTGGTCTTGGGTGGTGGATGCTGATGGTGGGAGGTTGGGTGGTGGTTTGGGAGAGGAAGAAGGCCATTTTTTGTCATTTACGCTGCTGGTACTATTTAAAACCGACTTGACTTGCCCAGGCGAGCTAAAATGCCTTCCAAAATTCACCTGGGCGAGTTGACCCAATTTTAAAATTTCTGGTTCAGTGAAAAATTAATTTCTCACTTTTTAGATGTTATTTCGACAATCCCAACTGCCAACCTCTGAATATTTCTGTTAGGAACCTACCTTTAAAATTTTAAGGCCATCCAACGATAAGAAATCCATAATGGTGATTTTACTAAAACATGTTTTTGGGTCAAACTCGACATAATTTCCGCGCAGCTCAACAAACTCCACAAAACATGACATATAAACCAAGAAATTGCGCATGGATAGTTCACATAACATTTCAATTAATCTAAACTAATCAAATAGTAAAATAACACAAAAAATACATCAAACATCTATTTTTGGTAATCGAAATTTCAGGGTGTTACAGTACACGTGTTTTTATCCCATAAAACCATAGGTAAACACTGCCTTCATTCTATTTCCATCCATGCAATTATGAAGTATGAAACATGGACATCATCAATGAACTGAATGTGGATAGGGACCAACCCTTCATTGCAAGGATATCCAATAAGTCATGCACCCCCATGTGTATCCACAACATACAATGACATTGTCAACATCAACATTATCTCTCATCAATGTCATTATCAACAACATCAACATCATTTTATTTCAATATCATCATCAAAAATATCAATATTATCTCATTTCAATATTATCAACTATACTATCTCATTTCAACATCATTAACCATATCAACATTATCTCATTTCAACATCATCAACCACATCAACATTATCTCATTTCAACATCATCAACCACATCAATAGCATCTCAATTTCAATATCATCAACGACATCAACATTATCTCATTTCAACATCATCAACCACATCAATAGCATCTCAATTTCAATATCATCAACGACATTAATATCATCTCATTCATTCACAATCCATATTACCACAAGATTGATATTTTAGAAAAATTCTAAATTAAAAAGAAGGACTACAATATACAAAACACACCCTTATGCCTATTTAAAAATTTAATAAAGAATTAAATAGGAGAACATATTATGAAATTTTGGGCAGAGTCTCCTCTATAATTAAATTTTTTTTCCAAAAATCCAATTATCCATCAAAAACAAATCCATTGCATCCCATTAGTTAAAAACAAAGTTTTTCTTGAAAACCAACACACAACAGGGATAAACATACACCAATAATAAATATATCACATCCCATTAGTTAAAAACAAAGTTTTTCTTGAAAACCAACACACAACAGGGATAAACATACACCAATAATAAATATATCGCATTCCATTAGTTTAAAACATAATTTTTTTTCTTGAAAACCAACACACAACAGGGACAGACATACATTTCCATAGTTGGGTTCTTGACCCCCAACTATGGTATGAAAACCTATTACTAAACAGTAAACTTCCCTAACTTATCTATAAATTCTCTCGTTAGCTCCTCACGGTGTTGTTTTGAGATCCCTCAGATTCGCATACTTTGGCCCAAACGCAGAGCTCTATATACCAAATTGAAGACAATTTAGTATAGATTCAAAAACAAAGTCAATATTAACAGTTGGGATCAAATACCCACTTAAATTTAAAAAGGGGGTTTTGGGAGTCCACATAAAAAAGACATCATTTTGAAATTTCGATCACATCAATGTGACCGGGGCTCAACGAATGTCACAAAAATGACATCAATTTTATAAAAAGGAAACTTTTACAACATCTCATTTTCAAAGGGTTTTCAAAGGAAGTGTAAAAACACCCAATAACGGTACCCAAAACACAAGAGACACTAAGAGAAACTTAAACTAACTAGGAGAAGACAAGGAAACCATGGTTACCTCAAAGAAACCAAAAAGGGAGGATTGGAGGCTCCGTTCTCTACCGAATCCTCGAGTTGGGTTTTGAAGATCCTGTTCCAATTAAAGTGTTCCTTTCCGTGTCGTGGTCTGGCGACAAGCAACGACGGCTTGTGGCGATCACAAGTGGTCGTGGGTGGTGAAAGAGGAGGTTCTAGGGTTTGAGTGAGAGTTTAGAGAGAGAGAATTGAAAACACATTTTTCTGCACTGTTGGACATATTTATAAGATGCAGATCTCGCTTAGCGCGCTTGTCTCGCTCAGTGCAATTCCCTCTCTGTTTGGGAATTGCACTTAGCACACTGGTCGCGATGATCGCAGCATAAAAAATTGTTACTTTGCAGATCCCAACAGTCAAAACATGAAGAGATGGGTTATGGACCTACTGTCAAAAGTGTAAGGCGATCCAACAATTAACGAGTCCGGGATTGTAGTTTTACTAAAATAGGTTTTGGGTCAAACTATCAATCACGCATTTTAAACATAGATCAAACAAATTTCACATAACTTAACATCCACACCAAGCAATTGCACAAGGGTAACTTACACAAAAATTCAACTAATCTAAACTTATCAAATAATCAAATAACACAACAAATACATCAAACATCTATTTTCAATTTTTGAAATTTCGGGGCATTATAGGCTACATATCACCTTGCATCTTATTTTGGTTTTGCTAAAAAAAAAACACGTACA
The DNA here is from genome assembly GCA_007407185.1 of Glycine tomentella. Lineage (NCBI taxonomy): Eukaryota > Viridiplantae > Streptophyta > Magnoliopsida > Fabales > Fabaceae > Glycine > Glycine tomentella. The sequence goes on from PYAF01004910.1 coordinate 45,240, forward strand.
CAAGAGGCATGCTTTCCTAAGATATTTGTAAAATTCTTCAAATCTTCAAGGATAAGCTTGTCCAAGAAGCTTGATTTGGTTTGTCTTTTGCATGGTTGTACAATAAACTATTGTACACCAATTCTAGAGTTTTCTTTCTTCCTTGACCTCTTAAGTTAAGTTTGGATTTGTTTCATCTTTCACTTTGGATATTCATTGAATTGGAATATTTGGTTGAATTTCAAGAGTTGAAGAAGAGTTAGAAAGTGAAAAAAAAGACAAGGGTGAACCTTATAGAAAATGTCTTACAAGTGTGAAACATGAGTGTTGAAGAGTGTAAACACTTAGTGAGTGGTAAGGTCCATTATTGTTTTGTTTTACTAACCTTTTTCTTGTAGCAATGGTGTCCGATAGCGATAGTGATCCCACCTCCACCTAGAACAGCTAAGCTAATGACTTTATTGGCTAAGCAAATTGATAGGTTGCAAAGAAATGTTGAAAGGATGATGAGAGAACGTTTTGATGAGATACAATGAAGTACTCAAGAGTTGAGTGGAAGAATGGAGGACATGGAGAGAAGGAGCCATCATAGGTCACCTCATTCTTCTCAAGGGAGTGATGATGGCCATGAAGATGGTAGAAGGCATATGCATAAGAGGAATAGGGATGAAATGGAAGATGTGAAATTCAAACTTGCCAAGTTCCTAGGTACTAGTGACCCGGAAGCTTACCTTGATTGGGAGATAAAAGTTGACCAAGTTTTCGATTGTCACAATTTTAGTGAAGAAAAAAAAAATGAAATTGGCTGGCTTAGAATTTGAAGGGTATGCCATGGCTTGGAGGACTCAAGTGCAAATGGAAATAGGAAGATTAAGGAGACATCGACCAAACACATGATTTATAATGAAAAGAATCATGAGGGAGAGATTTGTCCCACCTCAATACATAATGGATTTGCATAACAAATTACAAAGGCTCTATCAAGGATGTAGATGTATTGATGACTATTACAAGGAGATGGATATTTCTTTGGTAAGAGCAAACATTGAGGAGACTAATGAGGCTACAATGGCTAGATTTTTGAATGGCTTGAATAGGGGCATTCAAGACGTTGTAAAGCTTCAAACCTACAAAACCATGGATGAACTTATACATAGAGCTATGAAAGTGGAGCAACAATTGAAGAGAAAACAAGCCTACAAGAAGTCTTCCTATGGTCATTCATCTTGGAAGGATAACGACACTTCCAAGAAGGTGGGTTTCCTAACATATTGAATGGAAGTCTTCAAGAGTTAAGTCTACTTTTCCTCCTCATTCCCCTTCCAATAAATCTAGTTCAGTTAAATGCTTTATGTGTTTGGGTAAGGGTCATAATGCATCCCAATGCCCTAACAAAAGGACCATGATTGTGTTGGAAAATGGAGAGTTGGATAGTAAGTCATCTAGGAGTTCTCATAGTTTCTCTAGTGAAGTTGATGATGATTGTTTTCTTCAACCGGAAGAGGGAGATCTTTTGATGGTAAGATGACTTATGGGAAGCTTGTGCAAGGATCAAGGTGATGCACAAAGAGAAAACATTTTTCATTCTAGATGCTTGGTGGATGGAAAGGTTTGTTCTCTAATCATTGATGGAGGAAGTTGCACAAATGTTTCAAGCACTATATTAGTGAAGATGCTTGGTTTAAAAACTACCCCTCACCCTAAACCTTATAAATTGCAATGGTTGAGTGACAATGGTGAGTTGGTTGTGGATAAGCAAGTGTTGCTTACATTCTCCATTGGAAAATATGTTGATGAAGAGCTTTGTGATATGGTTCCTATGGAAGCTAGCCATGTGTTGCTTGGTAGACCTTGGCAATATGATAGAGATGTTGTACACAATGGGGTCATCAATCACTACTCTTTCTTGTATAAAGGTAAAAAGGTAGTTTTCTCACCTTTGTCTCCAAGTGAGGTGTGTATGGATCAAATAAAAATGAGATTGAAAAGAGAAAAAGAAAAGAAAATCAAAGAACAAAAAAGTCCTTTGAGAGATAAAAGCCAAAAAGAAAAAGATGACAAAAAGAGAGAAAAGAAAGAACCAAAGAAAATAAAAAAAGTGAAAAATAATTAGTGATAAAACCGGGTTTTTTCATCAAACCTAAGGATTTAAAAAGAGTGATGCTAGCTCGACACCAAATAAATTTACTCATTCCAAATTACATGTGCTTGTCTTCTAGTGCCCTTGAGTTGCCTCAAGGTTTTGATACACTTGTAAAGGGGTTTGAGGATGTCATTCCACAAGATATACCCTACGGCTTGCCTCCTTTAAGAGGAAGTGAGAATCAATTTGTTCTTGTTCCGAGAGCTTCACTTCCTAATAGGGACATCACCACAAGGTATCAACATCATAATCCTAGCTTGATGATAGGGTAACCAAATCTACCACTTATTTTTCTCCTTTTTCAGTATTTTATGGTTGTAACACATTATTCCCTATTGATTTAATCTCCTTATCTAATGATTCTTCTCTTTTAAGTATGCATGGGCATTTTTAAGCTACTTTTGTTAGGAATCTCCATGGAAGGGTGCAAAATCAAATTGAGTGGACGATGGAGCAATATGGACGACTTACCAACAAGGGGAGAAAGACCTTGGTATTTGATCCTGGAGATTGGGTTGGGCTACATATAAGGACGGATAGGTTTCCTTTTCCAAGGATATCTAAACTCCAACCAATGTGATGAGGACATCAAAGGCCAATCCGACATCAAAGACCAACCCCAAGACCAAGACCCAATACAAGGCATAGGAGGACCCATGACAAGAGCAAGAGCTAAAAATACCCAAGAAGCTTTGCAACATATAATGGCTAATCTGAGGGTAATCTAATTGCAGGAGGGGACCCAAAATCTAGAGGGCTACATGAGTGGACTACTAGTCACATGTATTGCTTGCTTGGAGTGATAATAAAAGCAATTATTGACTTAGGCATTTAATAAAAAAAATAATAGTAATAAAGTGCTTGTAGTTGGTTTTGAGACCTGGACCTCAAGCTTAGTTGTGCCTGACTTAACCACTAAGCCACTTTAGTTATCCTTACAATGTTGAGATTTTAATTTTCTTTTATTTTTACCAAATGCATGAGAACTTATTTGTATAAATCAATTCTGAAGTGAATAGAGAGAGGACTTCTGCTGTTGGATTTTATTATTAGCTTGAGAATTGTCTCTGCTAGGGTTCTTCCTTGAACCATTTGTTCTTATCAAGAATTGCTCAATTCTTGTGGCGATCCTCAAGGCTTATCAAACATCAATTGTTTGTGGTGCCTATTTGCTTCTTCATTTGCACATTTTCTGATTCCTTTCCGCATTTCTAATTTTGTAATTCAGCTCGAATTTCTTATTTACATAAGTCTCATTTTACTTATGTTGATTTGAGGGGGAGCTCTTGAAGATTGAAGCTTTGTAAAGACTTGGAAATGTTTTGACTTTCAACATGCTTGAAGGCTTGAAGATGAAGATTGTGATTAAATGTAAAAGGAAAGAAAGCTTTCTGTTGATCCAAGTCTTTGCATGCATACCATTTATATTCATTCAAGCATTGCATCATAAAAGGCTTTAAGTAATTGATTTGGAACTTAAAAAGAAGCTAAGGATGTTGATAAAATGGCCTTAAGCTGGTTTAATTGATTACTTCACATAAAGAATTTATTATATTGTTCTTCAAATTTTCTGGAAATTATTTAGAACAAATTAATCGATTATTTCATTCCTGCATACACAAATATTTAACTGAGTGACTGGTTTAATCGATTACCATTGATCTGTAATCGATTACATGCCTATTTAGAAAAGGAGATCACTCTACCTTAATCTATTACCACTTATTGTAATAGATTATTTAGCTCATTTCATGTTTTGCACAATGTCTGCCTTAATCGATTACCATATATTGTAATCGATTACATTTCACAAATATGATTTTTACAAAGTCTGACTTAATCGATTACACATCAGGATAATCAATTAAATGACCCGTTACTGTAACCCAGAACTTATCATGAACACTTTAATCGATTACGAGAGCGTATGTAATCGATTACAATTGATAAATAATCGATTACAGGAGCTGATTTAATCGATTATTTCTGTTACAATATTTTATATAAATAGAACCATTGCCTTGTTTGATTAAGAGAACGAAATAGAAATTGAATTTTCGAGCACTGAGCAATCTAAGAGCTTTCTAATCATTCACAAAGGCTTTCTTCTTGGTTCTAAAGGTCTTGCTTCCATTCAAACTAAAATGGGTCACTAGGATTTAGTGAAGCAAGGCATTTCATTTCAAAGTTTAAGGAAAGGCTTGTTCTGCATATTGTTTCTCATTCAACCTGGTATATTCATCATTATGCATATCATTCTCGGATCATCAGGTGAATTCTTTCCTTACTCTTTGATGGTGTAAAAATTCTGATTGAATCTTTGTTTGTAAAGTTCCATTGTAATTGGTTTTTCTTGCAAGATTAAAGATAGTGTTTCTCTAAAGACAGCTAAGTAGTGTTCTTAGTGTGGGTATTGCTTCTAAGGGTCTAATAGGGTTTTAGACTTCTGAACTTTATCTAGGGTTGATAAAGAGAAGCTTGTAATTGCTTGTAAGGATAATATTTGTTATAGTGGAACTCTCCTCTAGTGTTGAGTAGAAGAAACTGGATGTAGCCTCATAGTGTTTGAGGTGAACCAGTATAAATTTTGTGTGTTCTCTCATTTTCTGCATAATTGTTAATTCTCCTTGTGGATTCTGTTTTACATATTGTTTCTTGAGGCATTACAAGTCTTGGATTGATTTTGGATAAAGATTCTTGATAGGTTTTGTGATAAAGATCCAAAGGGCAAAGAAACTCTGATTTTGATACATCAAGTAATTTTTAAATTTACCAAGGCTAACCAATTCACCCCCCTCTTGGTTAAGTGTGAAGTGTTCCCATATTTTACAATTGGCATCAAGAGCTAGGTCTTGTAAGATATTCAAGATCATTTTTTTTCAAAATGAATACTTCACAAATAACCTTCAAGGAAGGTTCATCTCTAAACAGACCTCCTTTGTTTGAGGGGGAGAATTTCAGCTTTTGGAAAAATAGAATGAATATCTTTATTCAATCTAATGATCCAGGAGCATGAAATGCTATAGAAAAGGGTCCTAGGGTGCCCATCAAGATAGTAGATAATAACATGATTCCCAAATATTGGGATGAGATGAATGATGATGAGAAAAGAATTGTTCAGTATGATTTTAAAGCAAAGAACATGATAACCTCTGCTCTATCTTCTGATGAATTTTTCAGAACCGTAAGATGCACAAGTGCCAAGGAAATGTGGGAGATGCTTGAAATCACCGATGAAGGGACTGAGGAAGTAAGAAGATCAAGGTAGTATTCCTTGATACATGAATACGAAATGTTTAAGATGAATCAGAATGAGAGTATTTCCCAGCTTCAAACAAGGTTCACACACATAGTGAATCACCTCTTGGGACTTGGCAAAACATTTGATGCTGAAGAACTTAACATCAAGATTCTGAAATGCCTCACTAGAGCTTGGCAACCCAAAGTAACAGCCATCAAGGAATATAAGGACCTTTCGAAAATGACAATGGCTGCACTATTTGGTAAGTTTCTTGAATGTGAGTTTGAATTGTCTCAACTAACTTTTGGTGAAGATGTAAAAAGGAAAAGCAAGGGAATAGCACTGAAATTTGCAGCACTCAAAGTGGAGAAAGATGAAAACTCTAGTGATGAAGATGAAGATGAAAGCATGAACTTGATTGTAAAGAAGTTCAGCAAGTTTTCGAAGAAGAACAAGGGCAGAAAGTTTGCAAGAAACAATAAGAACAATTCTACAAACAACAGCACAAGCAACTTCAAGAAGGTGGACAACAACTATACATGTTCTGAATGTGGCAAACCTAGTCACATTAAATCAGAATGCTCCATATACTTGAAGAAACAGCAACAAGACAGCAAAGGCAAGAAGGAAACTAAGTCTAGAAGAGCATACATTGCATGGGAGGACAATGAGTCTTCAACCTCTGAATCTTCTGCTGAAATGGAAGAAGCCAACATGTGTCTCACCTCAATTATCAATGAAGAAAATGATGATCTTCTGAATGAAGATGATGAGGTAAATTCTGAACTTGATCAAGCTATTCATGCTTTTCAAGAAATGTATGAGGAAGCCCAAAAATTTGCAAAATCCAACAATAGGCTTAGAGGAAATCTAAGATGGCATGTTGAGAAAATTACTGAGTTACAAAATGAGATTTGCAACTTGAAAGAAGAAAATGAAAAACTTATTTCAAGTTACAAATTGAATGGATGTGTGTGTCCCTCTTCCTCTAGCAGTGTTGACAAGTTTAATTTGCTTCAAAAGGATTTTGATGAATATAAAAAGAGCCAAGGTGAAAAACATATGTTGCTTATGGCAGAAAACAGTGATTTGATTGATCTCTTGAGGAAGTTTTATAAGGGTAAATACAACTTGGCTGAAATGCTGCGTGTGCAAAGATATGCTGGTGATACTTCTGGATTGGGGTATAAATGTGGTTCAAAATCTAAGGGTAAAACAGTTTTTGTACCTCCAAAACAGAAGAATCAAAAGTGGAAAAGAAACTCAAGAGTTAATCAAAACTCTGGATTTAGGAAAAACTTCAAATCTGTCCCTTGCAACTATTGCATGGAAAAAGGGCATACATCATTTAAATGCTATGCTAGAAGATTTTATGTGCCTAATGGTGATTGCATTTGGGTTCCCAAAAGAAAAAAGAATGCTAACCCCTATGGACCCAACTTAAATTGGGTACCTATTCCTTTGAAGTAATTTGTTTCTTTTGTAGGTGTGTCTTAGAGCAAGTTCTTCTCTATGGTATCTTGATAGTGGATGCTCAAGACACATGACTGGTGACATGTCCTTGCTCAAGAATCTGACTTTTAAAGATGGGGGCTTTGTCACATATAGAGATAACAAAAAAGGAAAGATCATGGGTGAGGGAAGCATTGGTGATAGCTTGAATACTAAAATCAACAATGTACTTTATGTGGAAGGCTTGAAGCACAACTTACTTAGCATTAGTCAATTATGTGACAAAGGCTACAAGATTTCCTTCAATCAAGATTGCTGTTTGATTTGTGATGGTAAGAGTGAAGAGGTAATTCATATTGGCAAAAGGAAAGGTAATGTTTACTTTCTTTCTATTGACCATGCATTGTTTCACAAAACCACATGCTTATTGAGTAAGGTAGATGAAACATGGCTGTGGCATAGGAGAACTAGTCATATTAATATGCATCATATGAATAAGCTCATTAAGAGGGACTTAGTCATTGGCTTGCCAAAACTCAAATTTGAGAAGGACAAATTGTGTGATGCATGTCAAAAGGGGAAACAAACAAAAATATCTTTTCAAAGCAAAAACATT
>PYAF01004911.1:0-10860 GCA_007407185.1 Glycine tomentella
TTCTCCTTCCCCTCGGTCAGCCATATTTTCACGAACAGGTGGTTTTTCTGATGAAGGAGGATCAATAGACGAAGTTTCCCCCGATGTCTTTCTGGCTTCTAGTTTCTTTTTCTTTCTATTTTTCCTTTCTGTTTTAGTAATTTCTGGATCAAACAAAAGATTATCTGCAGAAGACTCACCTCGCATAAAGGAAAAAGGTTGAACTAGAATATCCCATGAGCATCGAAGTTAAAAATAAAAGAAAATTTATACAAAAATCAAAACTAAAGGAAATAACAAAAAATATGAAAAATTCTACTAAACTGCAAAGTTAAATCTAAAAGAACTGAGTAACAACTCAATTCCCCGGCAACGACGCCAGAAACTTGTTAGGGAAACTCTCGGCAAGCGTACCGATTTATCGTTGCAAGTTACAAAATTTATACGATTCGTTTCCACAGGGAATTGGTTTACTCAATTAATTTAAGTAGAACTTGACAGTTTAATAGTTATGTACAATAATAGTGGACAAAATTCATTCAAGTGTTGATTGAAATAGAAATTAACAAAAGACGGAAATAATAAACTTAGTATGACTTGATTACGAACAATTACAGAAAATTGCAGAAATAAATAGAACGAGATTTAATTTAAAGAGAAGCACAGGATTGGAGTTCATCATTCTTACCCCTTAGTATTCAATTAATATTACCATGCATAAGTTAGTTCCTTTTATTATTGATGCACACATAAAATCATTCCAAATCGATTCCTCGCAATTGGAAATTCTAAGAATACTTATCAAATATCGATCCCTCGCATATAAGATAAATATCCCAGTGTTACGTTTATATTCGCGTGTTTAATTGCAATCTAAACGGTACGCCCTATTCCTAGTGATCGTAACGTAAAGAATAAATTTACCCAGTTCTAGTTTTAAGAGTACTTTCCAGTTAAACTTAAAACCTTAATTCATGATACTATTGATCAAGTAGAATCAAGCATTAAGCGCAGAATAAATCTATCAAAAATAAATAGAAGAACTAATGCATGAATAAATATCAAAAGAAATAGATTAGGGTAAGAAGATTACATCCAATTCGTGTGCGCGAGATTTAGCCGACCATGGAGCAGGTCTCCTTAGATGAACAGATGAAGAATATCATCGTCATTCTCGTCCGGCAGAACTTCCGCACTCTTTAATTTCTCTCACCCTCACTTAAACCACTCTTAATACAAATTTAGAAGAAAACTAAGGTTTTTATGAGCACCTTAGAAGCCCAAGAGAGAGAATGCTAAGAAGAGATTACAAATTCCAAATGAGGGGGTTTGGGGTATTTATAGATGTTCTCCAACCGACTTCACTCGCCCAGGCGAGCCATTTTAGGCTAATTAACTCGCCTGGGCGAGTAGCCTGCAAGTTGGGCTCCCTTTTTGCTGTTCACAGCTAGCCCAAGTTGGCCACTTGACGTCCACTCGCCCAGGCGAGTGAAATACACATGGACCACTCGCCCAGGCGAGTTAAATGCACCAGGGAATTTGATTTTGGGCTTTTGGGCCTGAATTGCTTGGTGCACCTCTCCTGTCTGCTTTGTTTAATCCATTTGGCCTGCTTTTTGTTTCCGAAAGCTCTCGCATTCCACGGAATCTATCAAAACATGAAATATGATTAAATTAATATTCCGGATTTATAATTATGGCATTGATGCTAAGATTTTCATCTTATCAAGACAATTAGGACAATTTTTTATAGATTTCTCAGTATGTCTTTAGATAAATGCCTAAATTATAACCCTATTTTGACGTATATATGGCATTTATCAAATTCTTCAGCAGAAACCCTGTTAAGGGTGTGGCGCGGACGACGCCAGACCCACTGGAATGTGGCACCGGGGGGCGCCAGGCTCGCGCTGAGAGCGTGGGACTCTAGGGAAGTTCACGCCAGGAGCGCCAAAGTTGGCGCTGGAGGCGCCAACTGGATGGAAGTGGCACGGGTCGAACAGGGTGTGGCGCGGATCGCGCCACAGGTTCGACAGGTTCACGCTAGTCGCGCGGGTGTGGCGCTGATGGCGCCACAATGTCGGTGCAGTTGGTGCGGATGGCGCGAGATCTGGCACGGATCGCGCCTGACCTCGGATAGGCCCAGTATATAAGGGCTGTCGCGATTTTCAGAAGAAGAAAATCTTCTTCTTCTTCCTCTGAGCGCCAGCAGCCATGGGAGAGCTTCCCAAGCTCCCATAACCTTGCCTTGTGACCCCAAACACTTCCTAGACAATCCAAACCTCCTAGAAACCTTGAGAGAGCTTGAATCCTTCCTCCATAACCTTTGAAACCTAGAGAAACTCCTCCTCTGAGAGAGGCTGAAGAGAACTCGAGCTTGAGCGAAGAATGGCGGTGTTTCAGCTGCACCAAGGCTAGGGAGAGCAGCCCAAAGGTCTTCCTCATCGATTCTGAGGTAAGAAACTCGAGTTTCTCCAATTGATTTGTGAATTGGGGGTTTTGATGAATAGTGACCCATCTGTGATAGAGCTAGAATTAGCTCTAGGTCCAGTTGAGAGATGTGTTTAGAATCATGTGAGGAGGAAGGATTAGCTTTCAGTTTGTGATTTGGTGAATGTTGGTTTTGGCTCTAGGTTGTGCATGTGTGACTTGGACTGAGTCACTTGATATTGAGACATGCAAGAGCCAAAATGATGGGCTTGTGGTGCCTGTGAGGCCATGGGAACAGTGTCTAGTGATTAGATCATTCAAGCCCTATGGAAACCCTGAGTTATTGGGTGGTGTGAGCTGTGATGCTCATTGTGAATGGCTTGGGTTGAGTCTAGAGGGACTCTGAGGCCATGTTTGATCTGAGATAGACCACTGAGGGTCTATGGAAAGGCTTGTAGAGGATAAGCCTGATGAACCTTAAGTTAGATGAACCTAGGCTAATGAAAGGACTGTAGTTCCTTTCTTTGAGGCAGTTGAGGACTGCTTGATGAGCTTGTGTACGTTTATCTGCTTGAATGGTCTGTGATGTGCGTTTGTGTGCCTTAATAGGGCTTGACACCGTGGGTGTCAGAGGAGCAGACCATCAGCTGAGGAGTAAAGCTGTAAGGCACAGCTTGCCAGGTAAGCTCATCGTTCTGGGGCTTTTCCCTTGCTTTTGGTTGCCACCCAAGTGGGTGATGTTTAGATATGCCATGCAATTAATTATATGTATTTGTATTGCATGAGAAAGGCCAATGTGGCCTGTTATTGTTGAATATATATATGTTGTGAGCTTGAGAGGCTAGATGGAGGTGCTTTGAGGGAATCTCAGACCGTTCCAGAGATATATGAATATATGATGGCCTAGTGTGTGCTGGGCTGAAATGATGAACCCTAGGATAGACACCGAGATAGTGTGAGGGTGTTTTGGGCACCTATGGTTTCAGGTGTGGGGCCTTGGGCCTCTAGACTGATGAACACTGTGAGAGTGTTTTGTGATGTGATAAAGACCAGGAGATGATCAATGCTGGAACCTATAGGATACTGAAATAGTATTGGGCTAGATGAGATTCCCTAGCCAGAGGAAGAGTTTGAGGACTCCCTTGGAATAGCTGAGATTCCTTGGGAGGTGCCACTGCTCTCCGCCTAGAGTCCTAAGGATTGATTGCCATGTATGGATGTTCCTCCTTAGGCAGAGATGATGAAAGTCCTGAGTGGTTATCCTCAGGCCAGTTTCTAGAAGTCCTGAGGGATAGAGTGCCTCCGGTGTGAGATGATCTCTCTCAGGCAGTGGATTGGAAAGTCCTGAAGGATTGAGTGCCCCTGTGTGGGATGATCTCTCTCAGGCAGCGGTTTGGAAGTCCCGAGGGATTGAGTGCCTCCTGTGTGAGATGATCTCTCTCGGGCATGTGAGTGGAAAGTCCTGAGGGGTTGAGTGCCTCCTGCGTGAGATAATCTCTCTCAGGCATGTGATTTGAAGTCCTGAGGGATTGAGTGCCTCCAGTGTGAGATGATCTGTCTCAGGCATTGGACTGGAAGCCCTGAGGGATGGAGTGCCCCCGGTGTAGGATGATCTCTCTCAGGCATGTGCTGTGAAAGTCCTGGAGGTGATTGCCCTATATGGATGTTCTTGCCCAGGCCAGTGTATATGAAAGTCATGGAGAGACCAGGAAGTTGACAGATATGTTGTATATCTAAGAGAGGGCTTCCCGAGGGGATGAGAGCCTAAGGCCTCTTAGATGAGCCATATCTGGATGAGTAAAGTCCTGAGTGAGAGTCCTCAGGCATTGTTTACATGGTTTCAAGAGGCAGTGCCTCTCTAGTATGAGGAGTGTCCAGTGGTTGACACTTATGATGTAGTACCTCTGTGAGACGAGTCTGAGATGGCTTGAGAGCCAGGATGAGGTGGAGTACCTCTGATGCTGAGAGCATCTGGTTATTGACCCAGATGGCTGGGATGTGTGATAGCCAGGATGATGTCCTAGGCTTTGTTATGTTCTGTTTGTGTGTGTGTACTTGGAGGTGAACCAGGGTAAGGGAGGATCTCCCAGAGACCTAAGTTTACTGAGACGTATGTCTCACCCTGTGTGGGGTTGTGGTTTTTAGGTGCTTCTTCTAGAGAAGAGGAGCAACCACAGGCCAGGAGGCCCTAGCTGAGCGTGCTGGAGTGGTCATGGGCTGCAGATGAAGACTAGAAGAGTCTTTTGTTTGATCTCTGTCTTGTACCCGGTATAGGGATAGGGTGTGCGTGTACACCCGTTGTTCTGTACATATTTATGTTGTATAACCATAGATGTGGTCTAGTATTTGTTATGTATATGTACAGACCCTGTTGATGTATATACCGTATGAGGTTCCACCTGATTATCTTGTTTTGGTTTTGTATATCTGCCTATGTGGATGTCGTGTTTTTTTTATCCCATGCATAATGTAATCAAGAAAATCGATTCTATCGCTTCCGCACCGTGATTATTTAACACTGATAGCGCGCTTATGATATTATTAATGATAACACGTCCGAGGTGTTACACTTTGATTGCTCTCTTATATGGATTGCTAGCTTTGTTACTAATTTTCTTCCAAAAACCCGTTTTATGAAAATACTCATTATGGATTTGTTAACCGTTTGATTTCGTTAAACTTTTAAAGGTATACTCCTATCTCAAATATGTAACTTTTGACCGTTGGGATTTTTGAATTAATGCTTAGAACTTCCCACGTGTTCTTCCTAAGCAAACAAGATAAAAATCTACTTAAATTAAATTTTCACCATACAAATGGACCAATGGCAAGTTTCCAAGCCTTTTAACCATCCATGTGTTCATTCTTGAAGTTTCTTAAAGTTTTTCTCCATTGATCCTGTATCATAAGGTCAAGGCTTAATTTAGAAATCCAAATCAATAAATTTTCCTTTTATTACTTATTATAGCTAAATTCTAATTTCTTATTGGTCCGTATTGCCTTGAATTATTAAAATTTCTAAACTAACTTATTTGGGAAACCTATTCCTCCCATAATTAAAAGAAAACTCCCTAGATTGCATCTATTATTTTCCTGAGGTTTCCTGATACCTGAGATAGTTTAGATTAAGCTCTTTTCAAAATATTTTCTAAAATTCCTAGAAATTACTGTTTATGGTTCTCTGCCACCAACTATGTTGATAATTTGTTGTCTAAAAGTATTTTATCCAATACTTAGGTTCCCATGAATTTCTAAAAAGTCATCCGATCAATTTTTGACCAAAATGGCATTTTGGTAATTTTATCCCTCACCCTAGGGGTAAAATCGTCACTTCTAAAAATGTTCAGGGAAACTCTATAATTGTTACCCTTAGGGTATTCTGATCCTTTTTCAAACCTCCCAGAGTATTTATAAATTTTTCTCCTTAAAATATCTTGCTAAAATGCCTAAGGGCACTTTGGTTATTTCCAAAATGTCCAGGGGCATTTTCGTCATTTTTCCCCACATCTTTTGTACTGCCTCTAATTAATATTTTACCCTAATAATTGACTGTGATTCAAAATTTTGGGGTATTACAATTCTCGCCTCCTTCAAAAAAATTTCATCCTCGAAATTTGCTAGAGTGGAGAATGGTAAGATAAGTTTTTCTTAAGAATTAAGGAAACTAATACAGGTGTTAAAGTTTTATGCTTATTCTAAACATTCATACAAAAATTCTTTCCTTATTAATCAAAGGTAAGACTAATTTGGAAAAATCCCTTCCTATCATGGAAACAAACTACTTATTCAACAATTCTCCTAGTTGTTTCTTAAATTCCACTAACTTGTAAGAAATATTCATCAGTAGCTACAGACATGGATTCAGCACTATATATCAAATCTATAGAAACTATCTTTCCTTCAAGCGGTAGATCGAATATATCATTAGGGAATTCTTCTAAAAATTTGCTAGCAACAAGTAGGTTACCTAGAGAAACCTTAGCCTCTACCTCTAGGTCTATGGTAAACCTAATCTTTTCTTAACCAAAGTTAGTTAACAGAGATAGATATATCATGATTACTTATCCCAAAATTACCAACACTAATTATTTAAAACAATTCATCAAAAGATAACCAGTTTATATCTAAGATAACATTAATTTAAACAGATGAGACCAACAAAATTTTCTATCAGAAAAGTAATTCAAATATTCATCAAAAATCAAAACATGCCCAATAATTGGGTTTCTACCACAAGATCACTATGCAGGAATTTTGAGTTCCTCTACACACAACGGTGGTATAAACGAACAGATCTCAATATAGTCGGAAAGTACAAGTAACCAAATTTCATTTATGAACACTTACCTGATATTAAATCTTTAGATTTTGAAGTCTTAGCACCACTAAGAGTAAAGATTCTCCCTGCGTTTTTCGGAGGTCCGGTTTGATTCTTTAGGCCTCCGTTATTTTGTTCTTTCTTGAGATATGGGCAGTCTCGTTGAGTGTGGCCTTTTTGTTCACAATTAAAACATTTCCTCATACAATTTGAGGAAAGATGGCCCGTTTCACCACACTTAAAACAAGTAATTTGGGTTGGAAGATTTGTGGGTCTATTACTACTACCAGGAAATCCCATAGCAACAATTCTTTGATTATTAGAATAGTGACCCTTTTGCTTAGTTGGGTATGGTTTCCCACCGTTCTGAAGTTTTATCCTTTTATTCTTTATTGGACCCGTAGTCCGGTAATATGCCTTTCGATCTCGATAATCTTCATCCCATATCCTACATATATTAACCAATATTAGGAATTGACGAATACCTTGGTAATTCATAGCTTGTTTTACTTCAGGTCGCAATCCATTCAAAAACTTTACACATTTGGAGCTCTCCCCATCTCTTCCTTGGTAATGAGGAAAGTATCTTACCAACTCTTCAAACTTAACGGCATACTCAGCCACCGTCATGTTTCCTTGCTTCAGTTCCAAAAATTCCATTTCTTTCTTATTTCTAACATCTTCAGGAAAATACTTTTCCAGAAATGCTTTCTTAAATATTTCCCAAGTCACAACTTGACCTTCAGCCTCTAAGCATCGACGAGTGTTTTCCCACCAGTACTCAGCTTCTTCTACTAAAGTATAGGTGCCAAAATCAAGTTCTGCTGCTCCGGACATGCCATAACTCGAAATATTTTCTCAATTTCTCGTATCCAATTCTGAGCACCATCAGGGTTGTACCCTCCCTTGTAAGTAGGAGGATTGTTTCGCTGAAAACGGTCTAACCCTTGATACTCATTAGCTCCCACAGCTCCTCCTTTATTTTGATCCCTCAAGGCCTGAGCTAAGGCTTGGAGAGCATCAGCTATAGCACGATCATTCCTTCCAGCCATCACTTCCTACACACCATGAAGTGAGAACTTGGAAAGAAACATGCAACAAAACACCTAACAATTCTACACCATTTTCTCACTATTTGCATTTTTAACTGTTTATCATGTCATCCCCTTGCACTTCATGAGTTATACAGGTGATCAGTCTGCTAACTCATGAATATGCGTTTGAGACTTCTGGGATACCAGACATCAGGAATACAATATATTACAACAACACCATCCAACTTCCATAAATAAAGTACTAATTGCTTTATGGAACATCATATGTATCACACATAGAATTAAACTACCATACCATTCATCCTTCCTTTATAAATTCAAACTGGTCCCTAAAGTATGACCAAACTTCCTAACCATCATCAAAATCACTTAAACCACTTTCTAAAAATCATTACCTATCGTATACTTAAATCACCATGTTTTCCCTATCAAATGAATTTCAAGCCTAAATTATAACCATAAATCTTTTCCAACAATTTAATCTAAGAAGCTTCTCAATTGTAGATTGAAACCTATAGCCTAATCTACTTTTTATAAAACATTTTACAGAAAACTCAATCCATGGTTCCTAGCAACATACAAACCATATCATCCGTAGAACATTTGATAAAGAAATACAACAACCCTTCACACAACACATAGAAAACATAGCAACCACACAGTAGACACATAGTAGACAGATAGACAAAATCATTGTAACACCCCATAATTTAGGGAATTACAGACAATTACTAAGAGTAAAATGTTAATGAAAGGCAGTAGAAAAATTTAGGGCAAAATGACAAGAACGCCCTTGAAGAATTTCAGAAATGACGTTTATGTCCCTAGGGTAAAAATGACAATTTTGTCCTGAACAATTCTGGAAATGACCAATGTATCCCTAGATATTTTAGTAAGATATTTACTAGGAGAAATTACCAAAATATCATTGGACAATTTTGAGAATGACAGTTAGGTCCCTGAAGCAATAAATGACCAAAATACCCCTGGATATTTTATTAATGACCAAATTGCCCTAAGAAGTCCAGTAAGACATTTTAAGGAAGAAATGTTATAAATATCCTTAGATGTTTTGGAAATGACCAAAGATACCCTTAGAATAACAATTACAGAGATATCCTGAACATTTTTTAAAAATGACGATTTTGCCCCTAGAGTGAGTAGTGAAATTACCAAAATACCCCTAGGTCAAAACTGACCAAGATGACCTTAGAAATTAATAGGAACCTAAGCATAGGATAAAATACTTTTAGATAACAACTTATCAGCAAGGTTGAGGGCAGATAACCCTAAAATAGAATTTCTACGAATTTTGGAAGATAGGTCGAAAAGAGCTTAATCTAGACAACCTCAGGTATCAGAAAATTATAAGAAGAGGATGAACATAATCTATAGAGTTTTTCTCTTAATTGTGGAAGGAAAAGGTTTCTTCAATGAGTTAGTTTAGTAATTTTAATAATTCAAGGCAACATGGACCAATAAGAAATTAGAATTTTGCTATTATAGGTAATAAACGAAAATTGGATTTATTTGGATTTCTAAATTAAGCCTTGACCGAATGATGCAAAATCAATGGAGAAAAACGTTAAAGAAACTTCAAGAATGGACACATGGATGGTTAAGAGGCTAGGATACATGCCATTGGTCCATTTGTAAAGTAAGGTAATAATGAATTAAGAAGATTTTTTTCTAAATACATTTCCTCTTGACTCCTTTGGACCAGTAGATAGTTCTAAGCATTATTTCAAAGATCCCAACGGTCAAAAGCTATATATGTAAGTTAGGAATATACCATTAAAATTTTAAGAAGATCCAATGGTTAACAAGTTCAGAATAAATATTTTTGTAACACGGGTTTTAGGCAGAAATTTTTAGGACTAAGTCTAAGCTACCCACGGTTTTGGAATAAAAATCAAAGAGAATGCACTTAGCTGGAGTAGGCCACGTGAAAGCAAGGAAAAATGTGTAATTCTCATGAAGCAAGACACTTGTAAGGTCCCAAATCCTTAGCCAATAAAAGGAGAACAACCAAAAAGGAAGGTAATGATGGACTTGGAAGATTTTTGTAGAAAAATCAAAGCTTAATCCTCCTATAAAAAGGGGATGAAAACTGAAATTTTGGCTGTCCAAGAGGAGGTCCAGCCATGCAAAAACACCATCTCAAAGCCTTCATTCTATTCTTTTTCTAATTCACCTTTTACCAAAACACAAAACACAAAGGCCTATACCTTGGAATCTCATGTGAAGTACTAGCCAATTTAGGAGCAAAGATCATTCAAATTCAAAGGAGGAGGGTTGTCCAAAAAGCTTAGGAAATCAAGGTATGGGGAGTTTATGTTGAGCTTAGTTTGAATAATAATCTTTGTTTGATTTTATTTTGCTTTGTAGATTAGGTGTTTGATGAAATGTCTCAAAGAGCTTGAATGACTACTTGACTAAGTAATTTGATTCTAAATTCAATAACTAATGGTTGGATGAATAACTTAATTTAATAAAGAAGAGTAAGAAGTAACCAAAATTTAGTAGTAGTATACTTATCTTGAATGATTTAGTGTTTAGAATTATGGTTAGATTTTACTATAAATTTAATGTTGGCTGAAATTTCTTATATTGTTCTAGGGATATATATATATATATATATATACACACTTAGTTTGACACTAGAACTTAGATGAGAATATGTTTATGATGAACTTGTAAAGATCCATGTTTATATAGCTTTCTTTTACAAGTATTTTATACTGCACACCATGTGTTTGATGATTTGCCACAATGAATGAAATATGCTTAAGAATTGTGGGCTTGAATCCTTGTTGTTGAGTTAAATTATACTTATGTGGGTGGTTGTTTTAATAAAAGTTATGTATTATTTCATGTGCCGCTGAGTGTTCCCATGTGTTGCTGAGTGTTTCTATGGAATTTTCCATGTAAATTATGATTTATCTATAAGGAATTTATGAAGTTGAAATATGGCAGTTATGTAAAGCTTGATATGATGATTGAAAAGAAGTTTGATTGTTGTTTAAAAGTATATGCTCTGAATGGTCAAGGATGTTGAGCTTTGTTATGTGTTCCACT